>JAECUM010014155.1:0-72531 GCA_016617855.1 Megalonaias nervosa | reverse complement strand
AATACTGATAAATAATAAGCGGCATCTTCATCTTGATTTTGTACAAGTAATATCAAGAATTATCAGGCTAAGCATTATTGTCATGGAAACTCGTAAAGTTGCTTTATTATGATCGTTGGTCACCGGAGATGAAATTCAGTTTGAAGTTCTCATCATTGTTCCTGACAGGTACGTAACCGTATTTGGCGTTTGTTTTTAAGATTAGATTTTATCATTTTATGTATGCATAATGAAATCTGATTGTGGTGATAAAATTGCAGATTCTACCGACAGTGTTTGTTGGATCAGCTGGCAGCGGATGCTAACATCGAAAACAATTTTACTCCACGTATCATGTAATATTGTTAAGGGTCAAGTAGAAATTACTCTTTGGAACCATCCTAATATACTATTATTAACTCGAGGCCAGCATGGATCATTGCACATGCACGTGAAAACACTGACGCGCTGACTGCAGCACCAGATGTAAAAATTCTCTGGTATTATTTCTACAATGGTGAAGTGGCATTCACTGATGTATTCACCCCAGTTACGTTTATTAACGAATATTTTAAACCAACACTGACCCAGCTGACAAAAGAATGATATCAACTGTTATTAAACAAGGACGCACTTGTTCGGATGACAGTTATTTGGCAACGATTTTATTTGTGTGTTTTTCAATGCAGAGGGTGCTAAACCACCAGAACGCACAATCACCAGGGATTTAAGTATTCCCGAAGCAGAGACTTTATATAATTCTACAACATTTGTAACATGGAAGAAAAACCGGTAATTGGCGAGAAGTGCATGTGCGTATCGCTCGTGATGAGACCAGATTGGGTCTGCTTGTCGTAAAATTGTAATACGCGATTTTATTATTAATAGAAGAATTATGATGGACCCTCAGTCTTCAGGACATGAAAAAATAATCGATGCGGAACAGCTTTGAAATAATATACCAAGAGAACAGTATTGATCATAAAATACAAACGCGTGTGTTTGACCTATATAGCTCCAACAGTAGATCTGACTGGTGCACCTACAGTGAATGTTGTTGCCGTCATTCAAGTCCCACGAAGACCAACATCAAGACTACCAAACACACGCGTTTATTCGGCGGCGGCGCCTAGTGGCGCCTGTGTGCATCGCGCATTTCGCACACGCAGCCAGCCGGGTCTGGATAAAATTATTATATTGGAACCTTGGCTAGCGAATATGTTAACCTACAAAAACCAAGGTCGTCCTAACGGTTAGGTGTACACCTTCTATGGGATTTAAATACACTATTCACATTACCAATGATACAAAATTGCCTTAGCCTGTCGAAATTGAACACACATACTTTAAAAACATATTATAAGGTTCTAAAATATGTTTATTATTAAATATTCAAATGTCAGAATCCACCCCCCACCCCCATCTCACTCGCTGTGTTGTTTGGTCAGGCAGCAGATTAATCCACCAACAGAGAAACATACGGATGGAACATGAAATATGACCTTTTAGCAAATTTCCCACCACCTCTCTCTCTCTCTCTCTCTCTCTCTCTCTCTCTCTCTCTCTCTCTGGACCAATGTAGCAAGATACGGGTGACAATTCACGATAAAGTGAACATAGTGGATTGTTGCTTGTGTCATGCGATAATGTCTCTTAGCCAATGCAAGCTAGTAAAATTTACAGATACACTGAGTAACAGAAAGGGGAAAGAGAGAGATGGTAGATAAAAGCAATCGCATGGTAGGTAGCAGTGTAAATTGAAACATAATAATAATAGATCAAATGAAAATACGTTTAAATGTTTGAAGTGCCTCTTGTTGGTTTGTCTTTTCGCTTATTTTCTATTGCCCTTTCATTTATGTTTATTTAAGCAGTATCAATAAAAAATATACACTTGAAAAAGAAAAACGCAACTTATCAATTTGCAAAGAACATTATGAATTGCAGAAAAAAGATCCAAAACTAAATTTTGAAGTTGACACATTGAGCATATATTTGAAGAGTTTATTCACTCAATACACAGTTGTCTCTAGTGTGTGTACCTGTATGTGATATGAATAAAACATGTATAGTATGTACGCTGAATCATTGATATACCACGAGATGTATGCATTTTGCATTAAAAGGATGCTGGGCCTGACGAGTTTCCACTAAAGAAACATTTATACTTCGAGTGGGATACCAAGATGCCTAATATACTATACGTATATTTTATTCATAATAAGTTGCTACTATTATTTTCGAACTTCTCTTTTCATTCATATTTATTAAGTAAATATAAAATACATGTATGATTTAAACATGAAAGATGGTTTAAATGAAGAACGTAGAGCACTACACACGCACAGCATTTTTAGCTACTGGAACTCGACGCTTAGCCATTCAACTACCGGTGAGTATATTGAAATGAGTGGGAAATAGAAACTAAATCAAACAATAAACCAACAGTGTTAATTCAAACATTTAAAGATATTTACAGTTGTTCTAAGTTAATATCATGATTTAATTATCATTGCTACCGCCCATACAATTGTTTCCATTCACCATTTATATGTTTCCCCTCTCCGTTGGTCAGTGTGACTGTAAATTTAACCATCATTCATAGGTCCAGATACAATGTCGCATGAAGGATTTTCGCCAGTATCTTCCTGTGATAGTCAGGAGAGAAAGAGAGAGAGAGAGAGAGGTGATAGAGAGGTGATAGTTGTTGAGTTAGGGAGGCTTACAATGAAGTCATTTATTTATTGCCCAAACGTATGTTTGTTTGTTGGTCGATTAGTCTCCTGCCTTACCAACCAACACAGTAAGTGCGAGAGAAAGGCGGGTGAGGCGCTACCTTCAGACATTATCACATTACATAATATGTTTTTAGAACCTTATTAATAGGTTTTACAAAATAAGAAGAAAGAAAACGAACAACGTGTTAAATAGATTATAGCATGTGCCTTCCTCAGAAATTTACCGTACAGTCTCGACAGGCTATTGCAACTTTGTATCATTGGTATTGTGAACACAGTATTAAAATCGCATGGAACATGTAATACCTTATCGTTACGAAGAGCCAGGTCCTTGTGAGTTACTTGGTGGAAATTCAGTTTCGTCTTTCTCTCTCTCTCTCTCTCTCTCTCTCTCTCTCTCTCTCTCTCTTATAACGGATTTCCCCGTATTTTGTACATTATGCATGAGAGAGAGCGGGAAAGCAATGTGTGTACCATGTTTATTTCATTTAGAAACCGAGGATTATTAAAATTTTTCTTAATATTTTTTTCCGTTGATAATTGTTAATAGTGGAAATTCAAAACTGATTTACAGATTATAGAAGGGATAGTCTACTGCTTAAGCATAACCTAATGTTTAAACAACATATAAGTATTAATGCACCATGGTAGGATAACAAGTTGATGTACCAACAGTATTGTTATATCAAATTGCTTTATGAGAACAATGTAAAAGCCATGTATTTTAATCTATAAAGAGAGGTATATATATAGCAGTATATAAGGTATATATATATATATATATATATGTGTGTGTGTGTGTGTGTGTGAATATATATATATATATATATATATATATTACTGAGAGCCACTGGTAGCAACAAGTTATGATTTTAAACATTTATACACATTGCGAGTGTAATCAACCATTCAGAAATGTTTAAACATCTTTCAGTATTATCTTACACAATTTTTTTCAGACTATTCGAATACAAACAGTAATACTGGTTCTACGTCGATGGATACGCCGGTTATTGTAGGCATCGTTTGCGGCACGTTTTTTTTGACAGCACTCGTTATTGCCTGTACTGTCATCATAATCAGAAGAACAAGAACAACACGAAGGTCAACTGATACAAATGCAGGTGACACGTACATGGATTTAGCCTCTAAAACAAATGAGAACCCGTACATGTCCTGCACGGCACCAGTGTACGATTCCATTCCAGATGACAGTTGACTGTGATTAATTTTAATACCAGAAAACTTTTGTCTGTGTTGTGTGGTGAGATAGTATGATCTATTTTCTTTCTGTCAACAATTGTCAAAAAAAAAAAAAAAAAAACTGAAGATTTTATTTTTTTAAATTGTATGAAATTATATCTTTTCAAGTTTAGCCTTTACTTTATTCGCTTAATAGAGAGTTTGACGGAAGAATGTTCCTTCTACAAAGAACAGTTGTTTAGACCACATATTACGTAGTTTTGTGTTTATTATATATCCCCTTTTTATTTGCATATTCTTTTAATTTTTTAATATATACTTTAATATATACTTTAAAGAAAACTGAATTAGCAATTTGGCGTTTTATGACCTATATTGTACAACCCATCCCCATGTACATATCCGGGACCAGGCCTAACTATTTCTGTGGAGTTGCATCATCGGTCTGCCTACATAGTAAATATTGTGATTAGCTTTGAATTTGTATAAATGTAGTATGAAACATATGAATGGATTTAATCCGCAATCATAGACAGATAGATTTGTTCCTTACTTCTGAAATGGAAGATAGGTTTTGGACCAGTAAGGACACCTTTTCTTACACTATCTATACATACATAGATATTACATATCTAGTTATCTTCAAATCTAGCGTGTTGAGTAATGCTGTCATTGATATTTTCAGATGAATACAATTGTGTCATATAGTCATGAATCAGTGGAGGGGAAAAGAGCAAAACAATGTTCTTCCAATGAATTAGTCCATTTTGTTTAGCAAGAACCCAGCCTAAATTATAATGTGGCAACTAAGTTCTCCAAACTATTATTTTCACTCAACAGTTTCGCTACCTCTGTGAATTTTGTTTTCACACGATTTATATCTGTCGGTTACCCATGAGAGAGATATCAGGCTCAGTTGTTCCTGTTGTTTCAACATAGTTTGATTTTCGATGTTAATCGTGATTTAATTCTTCACTTCAAAGCAACTTGTCACCATGTGTCCAACGAAGTCCATCTCCTATCCCCTCCAGCCCCTTTGATGCATCGTCTACAAAACAGTGTAAACAACCTTCTGTCATCTCCCAAGCCAAACCATCTTACAAACAAAACAATCACATACGGAGAAAATAAGCGATCATAATGTATATGTAAAAGGTAACGTTTTCAACACAAAAAAAAAAGGCTAAGATGTCATAGTCATGTTGAGCTAGATGCAAAAATGAACATTATGTTTATAACTGAGATCTGTCTTTGTATAGGTTTTGTTTAAATTGCTTACAATAAAGCATATTCAAATCGCTTGAAAACGTATTGATCTGGAGGTTTAAGCAAAAACGTTTGTATCAAGCTCGCCACAAACCCCGATACTGGTGCACAATTATTGACAACGTAAAGACCGAATGGATAGAGACACAAAAGCAATCAGAAACTTTCTATTCCGCATGTGTGTTCGCATAAAAAGCATCTGCTTAAATGGAGTGACACTCAACAAAAGATTTTGGGAAATGATTACCTTTAATTTGTTCAGAAAACAAGCCGTTGATAAATGTGAAGTTTTTGGGCCGATATTTCTCGTGACGTAAAATATATGTAGAAAAGCATATATATATATATATATATATATATATATATATATATATATATATATATATATATATATATATAAAATACCCAACACAATTTCGCTATGAAATATCTCTTAGTTTACTAGAAATATTGGCAGCAAATCTTTATATTCAGCACTGCACGTTTTTGAAAGTAGGGAAAGATTTGCACATATATGGTATTAAATACATTTAATCTCTCCATAATAGCAGTTATCATTTGAATTAATCATCATAGGAACAAGACTTGTGTTTTAGGATTATTAATGAAGTTTGGCAAATAAATATTACTTGAAATGCAACTTTCTGCTGTATATCCTATCCATAAAAACCTAACAACCTGCAACGTACTTTCGAGATGACACATGTAAATATTTGTTTGTTGTCGGTTGTGTAATACGTCATCTTTATTGAGACATCTAATATACTACAATCATTTTGAGTAAATTACTTATGTAAGAAAAGGAAATTTTGTACTGTGAATGTATTTTTTCATTCAAATATGTTTTGAAGTTGTGAAAGAAAACTTGTAAGTGGATATGAAAAAATAACTCTTGATGTTTAGCGCTACAATTTTGCTTCAAATGCCATTATATTTTTTTACAAACTTATCCTATGCACAATGATTAATAAGTTTTACAAGGTATAACATTTGGGAAAAGGTGTACATATAATATTTAATTTGGAATAATCATAAAAATTTACATAAAAACCGATTGACAAAGTGTTAGGGATCTACGTCCTAAAATATGAAACACATAGAAAGTGAAACCAACAATTTAAAAAAGTCGAACAAAGATTTTATCTCCATACAATACAAAGTGAACTTTCAATAGACGCATACAGTGTGGTGAATTAAATTCCAAATAGTCGTAAATATTCTATGACAGGATCAAGATTTTATAATGTTCCAAATAATTCAAATAGTCTTGCAAGTCCTGATATACCAATAGTTTTTGAATGTCCAAATTTTCCAGTAGTACTGTATGTCCAGGATATACCACTGATGCAGTCCAAACTGTCTTTGAATGAATTCACAAATATCCGAATATATTAAAACACAAATATCCGAAGTAATATATTAAAACAAAGTCAACGAGCTGCTTGGGTGATTTACGGGTCTAGTAAATAACTAATTATATGCAAACAAGCAAGGATGTATTTCGGTCACAATGCGTCAATTCGGTCTAAAATAAGCGTTAAAAATTTTGAAAATGAATTCCAATTCTAACAAAATAAATCGTTTTTTATGTAAAAATTGCTCATGATAATGCCAATTGCAAGTGAGGAATAACTACTTTTTGACCTAGAAAACTGACAATTGAATTTGTACAATTAATAATCTCGTGTGGGTAAATGCATTGCATCTTTACTTGAAACTATTGCCATTATTACCATTGTTATATGTATACTGTTTAGTTCCTTGATTACTGTTATTATTTATGAGATTTTAGATTCAGCTTGCTTGTAATGTGGAATACGATTATTGTGAAGCACCCGCATTGCTGATTTGTTAGTTAATCCTGATAACAATTTTGACTGATTTGTTAGTGGACGTTCTTAACGAGCACGTTTGGGATTAGTGAAATACAAGAGTTCATTTAACAATGTTTGCTGTATTAAGTCTATCCCGCAGGTGAAATCAGTAAGGCATGAATAGCATGAATTTAACAAAAAAAGTCGTGAAGTTTTTAGTTTTTTCGCTTTCAGTGAACGAGTTTGCTGACTTGGTTGGAAAAGAAGTTAGCTCGTTTTAAATTTTCCGCCATTCTTGAGCTGTTTAGTGTGGGAGTGAGTGTTTGACTTGCACGACTGAAACAATTTTGCAAATTGCACGTCGACGAAGCACATGTATTCGACATGTTCAAGTGTAGTGGTTACTGCAAAATGACTGGGTCAGGAAACACTGCAGTGATTTCTGCTGATCTAAAATATATATCGGGAAAATATATTTGATCCCCATTCTTTGGTTTAGTTACATGCAGAAAAACAACTTTCGCAAGCTTTGTGTAGACAGTATGCGTAAGCTTGCTGGAACTATTTTGTATTATGTTTCGTTTAAGCTCTAAACCATTAAATCGCAAATTATCATATTAATGAGTTAAATTAGATTTTGAAGTAGGGGTCGGTGGTTTCTTCAGTATGAAGGTTTGTCCACATTATGTACAATATAAGATCTTTCATTAATATTCGTTTTAACAACTACTGCTGTTTTGCATAATTTGCTCATATAGATGCGCACACTTCCCCTTATGTTTATATGTGTAGTATAAATTCAAACTGAATTTGAGGAATTTAATTCGATCCATTTGAACTTATAAAACCTATTGGCGTGTAAAGTATATTTCAAACAAAAAGAGGGTCTTTCTAGATTCCGAGACGAAACATTAATGAAAATTAGTCTTTTTGAATGATGTAAGCACATCTAGGGTTAATGCTTTGTGGCTCTATTATAAACTAAATGCAGTTTCGATAGCGAGTCTGTTATGTATTGTTTAGACACGTTTTTAAAATGCCTTTGTACATTTAGAGAATATCGGTACCGTCTCTTCATTTACTGGTGTTTGATGAGGGTTATATGGTCTGTAGCCACCTTAACTTAAGAAACTCATAAAAGGGTAACATTATCTGTGTCTAATACGGACACACACACACACACACACACCTGAACGTCTTGTAGAATGATATATACTTAAATCATGATGGTATTTGTTTCCACCGAAACATACTACTAAATTTATTGTCGTAGAAAAAGTGTACTTGAAATAGAATTCTTGTCGATTTATATATATTTTTGACTAAATCGTTTGCGCCATAGGAATTGGAATTTTTTAGGCCTTGTTCATTTGACAATATTTGATTGTGCACTGTTCTCACAGTAGGTAAAGAAGATATTCATGTGACTAGGTCAATCAGTAAGAAACAACTGATACGAAAAACCACAAAGTGTTCAGCTACTACTCTCAGTACGTTTACATGCTGAAGAAAAGTTCTTTACTGTTGCGAAAGAACAATCACCCAATGCTACCTTCCGTTCACTATGCTCGAAACGGAAGGTCAAAATAGTCGACGAGACAGAAAGAAAACAAAATGTCAGTAGAAAAGTGATTTAGTGAAACTGCGTAGCTTCTTTAACTCAAAAAACGCAGTGTGCAGAACGACTCACTAAATGACTGGAGGCTAGTATTAGTTTACATCGTTGTAAATCTTGATTTGTTGATTTGGTATGTTTGCATATTTGTGTATGTCTATAGTTTAACTAATGTAAAATCTATCAACTCCGTCTTATATGTGACTATATTATGTTTGTGTGAGGAAATAGTGTCCCTGTGTACTCCTACCCGTGTCTAACTGCGTGTGATTGTATACTATGTTTGTGTGAGGGTTAAAGTAATGTGTTTATAGACACTCCTACCATTGCCTACTTGTGTGTGATTGTATAGTATGTTTGTGTGAGTGTATAGCAGGGTTTCTATAAATACTCGTACCCTTGCCTACTTGTGTTTGATCGCATAATATTTGTGTGTGTATGTACGTATCGAGTGTGCGTATAAATCCATACCCTTTTGTTGAAGTGTAGGGTGTTAGATTGGATTGTAATCAAAAGAGGATGCTGGATTGTGCTGGTATTTTGGGCAATAATCAGAAAGTGATTCTTTTGTTAAAATCTGTGTTTCTTTATGTTGACTGCATCTGTGTGTGATTTTTGTTATCTAGATAATATTTTTTTAAAAAACTAGGTCATGTAAACATTTAGTACCGACTATTCGAATAATGAACGTAATTTTCTATCTTTTCATTACACATACCATAAAAAGGCGATTGTTATAAAATTTTGGAACGATTAGTATATAACTAATCTGAGTAACTGCGCCTACATGAGCAAGTTGACATACACTTTAAGGATTCATTAATTCAGTAAGATAGGATAAAGAATAAAGGATACGGATGTAACAAGATAACCGAGTTGGGATTTCGGACTTAGAACACTGATGGTGATAAATACACAAATTTATTGATGTAAGATTTAATAAGAAAATAAATATGATTGATACGTGCGTGTATGGTCAAAATATTGGATAAACATACGCACGAAACCTATAAATGCACAACTATAAATACAAATAAATGACTTTACATAACACAAGGACAAGGTGAACAAATCACAGCAATTCCACACGAAAATAATGGGTGATATGGATTCACTCAACTAGTGAAAAATTAGATGTTTTACACAAATAGTAAAATGCGGTAAATTGATTGGAGAGATTATAAAAATATCTTATACCTCTCCCAAAATAATGGGTATAACAAAACCCAAAAACTTGCCCACGGCTAAAAGATTACATACATGGAGTAACAAAAAAAACCCACTCCGTCAAAATTACACTTGGTTGCCAATCACACTGGTCAATCAAGTAAGTATCATTATAGGTAGTCACCGACCACCTTTCAATTCCTTCTGTGGTTAGCTCTGTAGCTGGTACCACGTCGACCACTATCACTCTGATCAGTCTGGTCAGCTCTACACCCTGGTCACTCTAGTCAGCTCTACAGCTGACTATGTTCACTCTAGTCACCCTGGTCAGCTGAAAGTACAACTAATACCGTGTACTACTCATGACACAGGCATATAAGATAAAACGTAATGACGTTATATACGGCAAGTTATGTAAATTACATTATCGAAACAATATTACAGAACAATAAACAGGTTCAAAAGTGAACCTGTGTCCGATGAGATTCCCATGGTACTAATCGTTCTTTAATAAAATGCAACTTTATATTGCTAATAAGTTCTCTTGCTAAGTCACAAACAAGAATAGAAAAATATTTGCGTTATACTACGCAAGCCAAAGCTACATTGAAAACATACAAAAATGAACGTAGTAGTACAATAACTAACTTACAATATACATAAGAAATGTATAAATTACATACCTCAACAGCTGAAGATGTGCAAGTCCCTAAGTAGACTGCTTACTGACAAGACTTTCCGTAATGTGAAAATATCACATTACGGTGAGGCATTTATACACATGGGATGTACTCTGCTAGATGTAAATCTATTTTTTCCCATCAAGAGCACTTCGCACGTGCGGCAGGGATGAACCGAACTCACTATTTCGAAATAATGTACACGATACATAAATCACCCTCTGGTATCGTTGTACACAAAAAAATGAAATCCGAGTACATGTATTAAATAAATAGAGAGATTCACACAATTCCGTGACAACGGAGACATATGCCAAAATCATGAGAATATATTCTTAAATTCTCCTTCAAACCTTTATAAAAATTTCTGAGTAACCTGAGAATTTTTAGCAAACACTTTACCTTTGAGCATTTTCGTAGCACACAATAATGTGCCCTACTCTCCGAATTCCTGGATCCTAACCTGCCAAGTTGAATGGAAAGGTGCATATATTACCGTAATTATTAGTTAAGCGTTATGAATCTTTAACTAAGTGATACTCCTGTCAAAATCAGCAGCAGCTGATAAAAAATTTAATATTTTGTTTTTCAAATATTGAATATAATCAACTATATTAAATCAACTAGTCCTTTCCTTGACCTGTTGATTCGGCAGAAGCTAGTTATGTATCAATTTATCAAATAAAGACCAAAGGTTGGAATCCTATTTAATCAAAGGCTGAATTTGAAGTAAATTTTAAAATAACTTTGTCTACATATTCAATAAAGGAAATTCACATTGAACAAAATACATCTGGGTGCCAAAAGTTATTGTAATATACCTATATGAGAAATTCTGTGTTACCATAACCTACAGGAATTGTAATCAAGTTGATGTTGCTGTACAGTAAAAACACTTTCTTCTGCAGCCTTTGATTAGATATAATTTGTCAATATTGCTATTGAACCTCACCCACCAGAAAACCTGATAAGATTAATAAATACGATCCATATTCACGCACCTTTAAGACGTGAGCTTTTGATTTATCTAAAATCATTTACGTCGGCCACATGTTATGGTGCCGACAGTTGCATCCCCCTTTTCCTTCCCTGGTCAAAATTATAGAGTGTACTGCAAATATAGTTATTAAGTGTTGCTGTGGGGGGCACATCGGTGATCGGTTCCTCCACGTATTGTTTCATCCAACGATTAGCACTATCAACAAAGTCTTTAATGAAGGCAACCGACACGCCAGCGTCTTTGAATCCTTTAGCTTTCTTCATTGATTACAGCCAGATTATTTGCAACAGCTGCTCTCCGTCTGACGGCAAAATGTTAGATGTCCACGTTAGACATTTCAAGATTACCAGTAATATCTTGACTAACAAATTCACCAGGGTAGACAACAGAAACAACAGTCAAATCCTCTTTAGTGTACACACTGCTCAGATTCACATCAGCACCACGTTGCGATCAGTACCGTCCGTAAATATTAATATACATTTTGTATAATGCTAGACTTACTTTCATGTATTTGTGTGTTTGGCGAACGATCAAGTACATGAATTGTTCAACATGATGACCAAATATTGACCGTCCAACCGTGTTTGCATTAGAACAGTTGAATACAATAATGGTAGACGACTGTGCAATTCCCTGGTTAAAACATTTAGGAACTACAAGAGGTGGTGCAGGTCAATACGAGTCAAAATATAATAAATTATTAGGTGCCTCCACATATGCAACTCACTGTGTGCCAGTACGTGGCACCATTGATGCAAGTTCATTTGGCATAAAATATCACTAAAATATTTGGTTGGTTTTACCATTGCTAGCAATCGAGATTTGTTAATGAACGCTTGGCCTTTTGTGAATTGTACAGTCCAATGGAAGACCTTGGCCTAATGGTATTCTGCAACATGATCCTTGTAATCAAAGCCCTTTCGGTTTTTTATTCGTATACGACCCCGACCTCCTATTTCATAGCCATTCCTGATCTTGTTAGGACAACCCCTAAGGCCGGTTTTTCAACAGTTGGAGTGCAAGGGATGGAATCATTCCACGCAGTCTTGGAGGTTGCATCACCTCTAATTTAGATAATTTTCCTGTCACTAAGGTACTATTTCCTTTGGCCAATATTAAGTTAATTACGTTATGTTTGTGTCAACTACATTGCTTTGCGACAATTCCAGGTAACTTTGTCGGAGAAAGTTTCAATGTGATCCCACAATCGTTTCTTACTGCGACTTTTTTATTTTCACAAGCTGGTCGTCACTAAGGCTACCTTAATCTCATGATAGGACATTATTATTTGAAAACGTAACAGGCTCAGCTACTAGTGTTCTACAGGTGCATCAAGTACCATCATTCGATTACCCTCACCCTCCTTCAGCAACAAAGTTTAGTCAGAAAGAATCAAGGCATGATATCGATAACCACCGTCAGTGTCACCGACACATAAACGTACATGTCGACAATGGTATTGTCAAAACAATTCCTAATATTCCAATAGAAAGTAAAAAAATTGGCGATTATATATAAAGTGGTTTTGTGAAACGTGTAAGTCAGTGTCAATGGTTTGGTACCGGTCCATATACAACCGTAGATTGTAACACGTATGATTTGATTGTCTGTGTGGTTAATCGTTATTACTTCAGAGGATTTGCTCATGACCTTTTAACCGCCAAGAAGCTAAGACACTTCTAAGTTGTGAAATTTTCTTACTAGTGGTTTGGTCATGATCTCGATTTGTATGCTGAAACGCCACGAAGACGTGTTTTGGTGCCGTAACGTCATGTTGGGTACATATTTGGCTTTTATAGTCTCCCTCATTAATGCATACCAGGTACGCTTCTGAAATATGTCAGATGAATCACAATGATATAATTAAAAAAGTCTCAAAATGAATTCAAAATCATCCCAAAATAGTACTTTAGTCTAAAAGTATTAATGAGAACTCAGTAAATCCAAAGAATAATTTAGATAAATTAATCCTTTCAAAATATAACTGAACACTACTAAAGGAGAAATCTACTTTAAGTGATAAGAAATAAATGACTTATTCTAATATAAACAGCCTTAATATGAAAACTTACTGCACTATAAGAGGACCAGGAGAAGAGTGAGATATTAATTTCCAGACCATTCTGAGTTATAAACAAGATTAAGTCTATTACTGAAACATTAGCAAAGAACATGGCAAAAATCCTGTAAACCAGTAATTCCCAATGTCCTGGATTCAAATCCAAGTAAACGTTTTTACATAAAAGTAATAGTTGTGTTCAATATAATTTAAACTTGAAGACAAGAAATAGCTGCGTAATATGTTGTTTCAAAAAAGACATTAGTTACGTAAGCCAAAACTCCTACCTCAATTATGGATAAAGGTCAAGGACTCAATATAAATTTAATGTACATAACAATTTGATCAACATCATAGATAGACCAGCGTATCTCGCATAATCATCATTGTATCTGGTGAATTTGAGAATTGTTGTGGCAATGTCAACGTTGTCGAGAAATATTTAGATTTCCTTTACAAAGAATGAATAAAATAATGTGCGCTGTTGAACAATGTTATGGTACGATTGTTGACAAGTCCAACTCAGGAATCGGCAACGTAATCGGTATTATCGTTTTGCACAAATTTCCCATTAATTTCCAAGAGGACCTCACATGGAAAAAATACCAAGACCTGTCTTGCACTTGTAATTCTTTTTTACTTGATCAGGGACCCTTGTCGGGTTATAAATAATACTTAAAATCTCATTTGATCCGATCCACAAATAGAGACTCACACGTTTCAAACGCGGGATTTCATATTTCTTTCACTTGAGCCATTATTTATTGATTATTGATTATGACTAAAGCATTTCTCAAAAAAGCTCCTCTTCTCATTACCATAATTGCGATCACTCAATTAGCTATTCGTGTAGATCGGCTTCAGATTCTGACATTTTTAGAGACTTCATTAATAATGTTACTAAGAGCGGCTGGCATTGTTTCTTTTGATGGTAGTGGAATAGATTTTGGTGGTTGTCGTGTCACTAATCGTCTTAGTCGATATCTAATCAATGGAACCGCCTGTAGTCAACAAATTTAATCGATCGGCAGCAACATTTTTGATTATATCAAGGACTCAATTGCAACTTGTTCAGCTATTATTGCAGCACGCTAAGACAAAGTGCCACTGCAAGCAATCCACGGACATCCAGTCAGCATTGGTGCCCCTGGAAAACGTTCACGAACAACAACACCAGGGCAAGTTCCGTTATATGTCATGTAAGGATGTTTTCTCTCATTAACAACACGCACCGATATCATACATCACGCACTACTGCCATCATATTTAATTATCATGTTGATATCTAATGTACAGTTGATTTATTGAATTGTTGAGGCTATCCCGACACTACCAGGCTCGATATGACATCGTGCGCAAAATGGTTTGTCATCTGCAATGTTGTCGAGTCAGCCGAGAATTCTTCTTATTTAAGACCGTTTAATATCAAACGCATGTGGTGCAGATTCAATTTTGAAATGACATACATAAGTGTGGGCTCATGTGCACGTATAAAAGTTTTAGAGTCTTTGATTCCATGTCGTAAGTGCCTGTAAGAATTTCAGTATTATTCCAAGCGGTGGCACTTTCATCAGAAAACACAAATGAGTTCTCTACACCAAGACCACCAAACGGTTATGATCGGATATTAGGCCAACTGTAATAAACTCGCATCGACGTTAGTGCAATTTTAAGTATGCATGCTTTCTAGCGATAATTGATTAGAAAAGTAACATTAAATTAGTTGATGAGATCGCGATCGCTGAGTTAACGATCTTTGATATATTTACAACACGTTGCATCGCAACATAAATTTCATGCCAAAGACACAGCATCTGAATCTCCTTAGAACTTATCACTAGTATTGTAATTTATATCATCAATATCTTTAATGTGTTCTTTCAACAATGCACCAAATGTGTTCCGGCCCATAATGTTGGTGGTGAGCAATCGCTAACAGCTCGAGGTGGCCTTTTTAATGAATTATGTTGCTTTGTTGCCTTTCGATTTGATCCCCCAAGTATTTCGAATCCATCAACAAGTTCGTTAGAGACATTTTAGTCCACCAAGGCTTTTTTCTTCCTTTGGTTGTTCTGCAAAAGCCTTCACAAACTTTTGCGGTTTAAGATGTGGCTTTCGTGCAATCTTTGCTGGTGGAGGCATAGCGAACTCCACTCTTTGAGTTGCGGGAACTACATGCCTTTGTTGTGCTTCTTGTGTTGTTTGTGTTTTACTTTAAAATTCTTCTTAGTGTTGTTGTCTTGGCAATTGTTCTTGTTGCTTCTGCGTGGGTTATTTGGGTGTTACTGGATGAAGTATGTACAGTCTCATATATTATACCCATCATTCCACACCTTCCGTTTATCCGTTCGCAAATGTATTAATAGTTATTACCGATACAGTGTCTCTTTCTGGTAAACTCCCTAAACACCAGATTAGGCCATTCAGTCTACATGAGTTTATCATGCGTCTTTCGTGGTAATTTAAATGTATCTTTCCATTCGAGGATTTGAGAAGATTGCCTGGCGAATGAATTTTTTAAAGTATAGAGGCGGTGTTTGTATCTGCCACTTGGATTCGGGTAGTACTAGTTGCATATTTTTAATTATCTCTTTAACGTTCTCATCAAGTACACTGGTGCTGTTTGCGATCACACGAGTTCCTCTCCAATTTTTTTGGCGTCTTCTTGACTTCAGCAAATAGCGGGATTGAATTAGTTTTCAAGCATTATATCGTCGTACGCGAAAAGATTATTTTCAGTTGTAACAAGATCATTAATTATACGAGTTTCATCAAAAGTGAAAAAAGAATCAATGGTGTACGACCTGCTTCACGACTATTTGCCATTTAACGCTTCCATAAAACGTTTGAGAACACAATTAAAAAGTTGATCATCAGCCCACGGCACAGTCACGTACAAACTTCCCTGCAAGTAATAGGTCGTATTGGGGATTCTCTTTTCTTGTTGCGGCTTTTCTGCTGCATTCTGAGACTTTTCTGCTTCGTGGTTTTAAATATCAGGTTGTGGCTGTGTTGGATATTCCGCATCAAGTTTGCTGATGATATTTGATTATATGTCTGGCACCATTTCTTTAAACAAATTGAACAAGCTTGCGACGTCTGCCTCTCATGTAGTCTAAAGAGTGCCAGATCAGATTATGATACTTCTGGAGCACAAGGAATGTTTTCTCGTATTATATATTTTGCTGATGGTTTTATGCCCTTATGTATATTGGTTCGGCCATCAAATTTTATTTTAATGAAATCGACAGTGGCCTGCAGTTCGTCTGCGTCATATTTGTATTTGCAGTTGTATGTAAGACTGATATAATAAGCTTCGATCGATTTCAGCGCAATAGACGAAATCTAACAGTTTTATTGTTCGTGATGACCTTGAAATAATTTTTATTTGGCAGTTTTCGCAAGAAATTCTACATGTGGTATCACATCAAATGTGCGATAATAAATGTGGAGAGATATTTCAGGGCAGGATCGCCTGCAACTACAAATCTTCTTCTTGGGAAACTTTTTCGAATGCCGCGAACGCTAATTCCTCTTCTACTGCTCATTTTCCAATGTGCTCAAGCGCTACGGCAAAATAAAGTTGCTACCAAATACATCCTAGTCTTTTTATTTCATGATGTGATGATAGACTTATGCGGTATTTTTTTTAGACATTCTGGAATTTCATTTTGTTGTGGTGGATCTGGCTGTGGAATTTCTATTTTACGTTCATTGACCTCAGAAGACTCTAGCTTTTTAGTTTATTTATCCAACAAATTCATCACTTGCAGTTTCAATATGAACAAAATGTAGGCCAGGCTCTATGTAAAATCTTCTCGCAGTCTTTTTTATATTTAGACTTTTTTCGTCTGAGTTGCTTGTCCTTGCATTTTTGGTCATCATTTTGGTGCCTTTCTTGTGCTGAATTCTATTTTCTGCACCTAATGTTTTTCGTTCCGAAGTGTTTTGATGTATTTTAATGTTGAGCTTATTTATTACACCTCTTACTGTCGCCTCTATTATCATAGTGAGGCTAGCTGACTCTTTATCATTGCACAACTGTTCACCTTGTTATAATTATCAATCTCATCCTGCAGCCGATTTGCTTCCATATTAGCGACTCAAACATATTGTTCATATTAGCGTCTATCTGAAACGCAGGGTTCAGAAGAAACAGCTTATGAAAGTTAATTGAAGAGCCTAATCTGTGATAATATGCTTCAGCATGCACACCCTCATCATGCGCCTTCTCAAACAGAAGCTTATTAAGCTCACGTTCAATCTTCACAAATGGCATATATTATATTGCTTACAAAAGATCATCTAGCGTGAATATTTGAAAGTAACGGAGACCAGTATTCGTTCGCACAGCAGAAAAACAGAATATGGGAAACATTTTATACTTTGCCGTACGTGGATTCGGGGTGTCGAAGATATATACTTCAAAGAGGATTATGTAGTTTTGTTTTAGAATAGAGCCGTCTAGTGACAATAAATGCGTAAAACGCGTAGCAGATGCTAGAGTGCTGACACAAAGAATGTATATGAAAATCACATGAGTTCAAAACATTAGACGACAGCGTATGAATATGCCCTATTGTATTTGTATGTGCTTGTACTCTTTTGATACAGAGTCTGTATTATCCATTTTTTATTACTGCACTCATCACGTCTACACAAGCTGTGCTAACTTTAAATATAGGCGCTATAACATGATTCTAAATCTTAAATCCTTCTGGAGCCCGATTAATTATTGAAATGTATGCCACCGCAGATGTTTTCTATCCCAATACCATTCTTGTTTTTCTGATCGAAAAGTAAAACAGCGATCTACCTTCTACCTTCAGCTAGCCGTGGCACAGTGTTGTTTGATCGTAGAATGCTTATGTTACATTCTGCGTCATAAAATGCTGAGTCTGCATTTGAACTGCCATTGCCAATGATGGCAGTGAAAGCTGTACAATGACCCATTACATATAGTCGCGTGCAAAAGAATGTGCATCATTATCTTTTACTCAAAATATTTCTGTTTGCTGGTTGACATTATAAAATAAGTAATTATTCTAGCCAAGATAAGTACGAAAGACTTAGTGAAGTTGATACCTCATGCTGCAGCGATATTGGCGCCAAGAAACATAACAACTACAGAGGAACTGGATGGTAAGAAATATTCTGTCACAGTATATGACGACATAAAGATCGATAGGGATAATATGAACAATATCAAAAATCAAGACTGCTTATGTCCATCAACAGGTAGAGTTTCTGTCGACACAGGTGACATTGTCACAAAAATCAGTCGTGCTTGAAAAGGGTTCTTATGTGGACTTTTAAAAGCGCAAGCACCTGTCGTACGAGAATAGCCAACGATGTCTCAAACATAAATAAAGAAATAAAACTCGAACAACAGGCAAAGGAATAAAATATTATGCACATTCTGCAGAGCTTGTGGCGCGACTGATGTTGCTAGTGTTAAGTAAACAAGCCGGGAACGCTAGCACAGAAGTTGACAACGAAATCACAGAAATGCTAGATCACTTACTTCAGCAATATTTACTTAGCAATACCGAGTACGAGGTTTTGTTTAATGATTTAAAATAGCTATTTAGCAAACTTTTCCGTAGAAAGTTAGTCCAGGGAAACAGCAGTAATGTTTCTGTCAAATATAGTACGCTCAGAGAGTTGACTCAGGACACGTCCTATGACATTACGCTAATTTCAGCTGAAATTTGGAATTCATTTCATAATGTCACAGAGAGCAACCATATGTTTATGCATCTTATGGTATGTACATTTAATGTGTATTGTGGGAGTAATTGTTTTACTCATGATTAATGATTATTAGGATCTACCTGACTAGGGACATTTATTTTATAAACAACGTAATTCTTAGCGAATAGTTATCTGAGTTTAGATTATATATTCAGACCATTATTACAGGAAGTAAACATCTTTTCTTGAGTCTGAAATCAGGACATTGGTGTTTCCCTCGGAACGTCTGGTGTGCCCGCTGTTTTACGTGTTCTTTTCTAAATTTTTATTAAGAGACTTGACCTTGCTTGCACCTAATATATTCTGGAAATTAATTAGATGGGAAAATGACCCTCATCCTGGTTAAACTATTCACTAGAATTATAAAGTACTCATCATTAATTATGGACTAAATCATTATTTTAGAATTATTGTGAACTCATTCAATAGCATTTTGGATAATGCCATAAGGACTTTTGGCACATCGCCACATTCCATCCTATTGGTACATCATCACATTCACATTGGAATTCATTTCACCACTGAAATTTATTTGGAATTCATTCATTGGAACTTGTGATTGACTTTTTGGGACTATTTGGGATCTAACTCCAAATATTATAGGTTCTTTTAAAATTTTCACTTTGCTTTTTAGGTAAACAAATTATTTTGTTGAATGTTACAACACTTTTTTTTTCTCTCTTTTCGTTATATTTAATTTAATCTATAACATTATCAACACAGCACTGGGATTGAGAGGATGATGACAAATTGAGGTCACGTTGCCGATAGGATATTTATTGAAGCAAAATATTATACGATCATTACAAGAATAGGTTCAAGGCTTGCTATTAACGTGCTTTTACAGTCAATAACGGCCAACGAGGTCTGCTTGGATTTAGCTCGCAAATTCTGCAACAGGACAGAGTAGTGACTACCACAGCCAAAAGAATAGCTGCCAAGAAGTTTTGAACGAGCTTCATGCGTGAGAGCTCTCCAAAAATCACCTGTGTCAGAGATTGTGGTACGATCTAGATTACATGGTGGCATAATCATGCTGTCGAGATTTACCTCTGAGTACTTCAAATTCATTGTTGAGTCAACTTCAGAACACGAGTATGGCAAGTACTTGGACAAGGACTCACATCACATGAACCAAGCTGGGACAAGATATTGATACGAGATAAGAAGACATGTACGCTCTTCCCCACAAGGCCTTTCTTGATGTGAGAGGTTATTTGCAGACAACTGTATTCTTACCTGCTAATTTTGCGGCCATTAAAATGTGGCTTTGACAGATAACTGTTGGAGCTTACTTGAGACGGCGGGATACCAGCTTAATAACCAAATAGTAGAGGACATTAGCAACTATTTCCCTTCTGCCAAAAGAATCAAGAATTTAACCTAACAGAAGACCATCAACAAATGTGTTTTGGTACAAGGACACTAGCACAGCAGCATCAGACAATAAAGTGTTCCCTACCTCCACAGACTTATTTTTAGTTTCGACTAGTACTAATTCTGATCCAGCTAGTGGGCTAATATTTGGAAATATTGCTACTGTTTGGAGACATGACCAATACAATTCTGGTTTTGAAATCTGGTGCTATCTCATCGACGGTCAAAATGAACTTTTCATGACGTGCAATTATGTTCTATATTTAGTTTCTGCCGCGACATTGGCAATGTATTTAGAGGGGTCAAGCATACGCTGGTTCTAGAGCGAGCTGATCCCGCATCATGACGATGGACAGTTTATTTTTAAAGTTATCACCCTGGATGTCATATGTGACACATTCTATCTATCATGCGCTGAAATTTGATAACCTACTGTCTAGATTTAGATAAAAACATTATTTTGAGCAGATGCTCTTCTACACAAATGTCACATATTTGGCAGCGCAATTATCAAAAACATAGAGAATAGCTAAGATGCCTGGCAACGAGCTACTTAGATGAATTTGTTCATGTCGTTTCAGACTGAACTGCAGACCAGCTACATAAGAGTTAGGTATTTGTCAACCTGATCTTGAATAGCATTGCTAACAGAGTAAATAACAGAAATATAACAAACGCAAGCTCTCGAATGTTATTTTGTACCACTCAAAATAAATTAGAAAAGAGCTTAACCCATTTGTCAGGAGGCTATGCAAAAATATCATGATGTTGATACTTGGATTCAGATATCTCTTCATGATCTCGCCAACATGTATCCTATTTTTCATTTTCACATAATCATGCACATGAAAAGTTCAGAGGACTATATGGCCGATGCGAAGGTCAAGTGCATTATCAAAACGTTCTATCAGCTATACGTCCAGTACGCCACGGAGAAGGACTGTCGGTTTCTGATGGACCAGAATCATTCTCACTTGAGTCAGACGAGGATGAGGAAGAGAATGAAACTTCTAGCCCTGAACCATCAATGTCACATGACCCGTATTTTCTCCCATCTTCCTCCTCTTAACCACAACTCATAACACAAGGTGGCCTGAATGACCTTGTCAGGGATTTGGAACTGTCCAAGATTAAGGAAGAACTGTTGGGCTTCAGACTACAGTAGCAGAATCTCCTGGCAGGTGATGTTAGGGTTTGTCATCATTCTTTTTCATGGAAGGTGATCTTGTAGCCTGCAACAACACCGATGGTGTGATGGCAGCTCTCAACATCGTTCATGATCCAGATAAGTGGAGACTGTTCGTTGATTCGTTGAAGACAAGTCTTAAATCTATTTCGCTGCATAATGCAAGATTCTGTCATAATGGACTGTTTCCATAAGAAATGGATTTTCCTTTGAATCGTGATGCCGATTGAGTTGATAATTGATTGGTCAACGTTCCATGGTAGATCAGTCCAATGATGCTGCTTCAAAATATGTTTAGAAAGTAATAATTAAAAACAACAAACGTATGAGAGTTCCAATATATAGAAATGAAATGTTTGAAATATTCGAAAAAGTAAATTATGGTGGTTATATTTAGCGCTCCCAGAACAAAGAGTCTTATTATAATATATCCCAGTAAATACAACAATCGTGCTTAGTCGATGTATGTATAAACTAGCACTTCATACTTTGCTAATTCCTAACATATCCGTGCATGTCAAGTAAGACCATGATCTAGACGTTAGAAGCTTAGTATATAAATAAGGTATGTAATATATACCTAGCACACCACATGCATCAAAGGAAATTGAATTTCAGTGTTTAAACATCTTTTCTCAAAATATTGAGACAAAGTTATGGTTTTTGAGAGATGGCGATTGCCTTGCTCAATTTGCTATCAACATGAAATTATTTATCAATGTAATATAACGACTAATTGTTCATAAACATATATGTGCTATTCAGATAGATGCATAACACTTAACATCATATCTCAAATTTGTATCATTACCCATCGAGTATTTGAAAATTAGCGAGCTCAGATATCTCTTAGTTTGGAATAAATCCCACAGGGGTCACTAAAGACGAGCAGCTCTTGTCTGAAGGATCCTAACCGGCAATTGTTGATCGCAATGGTCTTCGAAATGCTGGAGAATAGTGATCACGAGTGATTTATATAACAAACAAAAAAGTAAGATACGTTCTGTGAGGAAGAAATATTGGAGTGTAATTGTGCGCATCTGGAATGTTTGTCGAGATCTCCTATTTGCAGGATTTGTGACTGAGGATGTAGTCTTCATCATGAAAGTTTCTTCTGATGAAATCTGTTTACGGTGGAAAGATTGATAATCAACAGAAATTCTAACCTTGTTTTGATACAAGGAGAATCTGGTGGTAGATGCCTGGAGAATGGTTGCCGAACACTCTCTCTGTGCACTTTTTAAGAAGGGGGAACCAGTTTCCTTAATTGCGACTGGTGAAAAAGCACATTGGTCCTGCCGTAGGATGCTGATCGGGAACTGAGGTTAGTATTGTTCCTTTTTTATTTGGAGGACCCACATTTTGTCGGCTATGCTCTGCTAGATCTCTTGAAAAGGGTCTAGTTGGGCATTCCTGGAATTTCTGAATGAGGGATGCATGAACGGAGAGGGATTATTCCGTTGGAAAAAGTAGACTATACCTACCATAGAAGAAACAATAAAAAATGATAAATCCAGGAACAACTAAGGTATGTGTAAAAAGGACACTGCTTTCAAAATGTAACAATAGATGCCCACAAGAGGGCTTAAACAACGACTATGTATACAAAGGACTGGGAGTGAATGATTTCAGATTTCTTATGCTTTGCTTAAGACCAATAAAAATGACTCTACAACACTATTATTTTTAATCATAATTGAATTCAGAATTCTCATTGATAGAGATTAGTGGAATAAGGTACACTCGATTCTTCATAAAATTGGTTTAGATACAAAATTATGGTGGCTCCAGGTTATAATCAACAACAACATACTGAATAAAAATAGGTTTAATTCCAAATAGTTTTTGCAGCTGATAAGGTGTGTTGTTTGTATAATAGTGAGGATAAATGAAGAAACATTCTTTTACACTATCTTTTTGGTGCAACAATTTTGAGGTCAGAATTTAAACTTTGTAGGCCTGAGAATCAAGTCGGTTTTGAGATTTCCAGACATCTAATATTATTTGGAGATTTAAATTTGTTTTATTCTTTCATGTTAATTATGAAACCAGTATTCTAATGAAACGCACAAAAATATGCAATGGAATCTTGTAAAAACATATTTGTAGTGAAATAGAGCAGTAAGTATAAAAGTGGAATAGTTGATACCTGTAAATAATGTAAAAAAGGTTTGTTAATGTGATCATCGAATGAAGTGTTGGCGTTGAGAATATATTTTCTTTTATCTCTTATTTTTACAGTCATAGGTAAATATATTTTGAACATGTTAAAATGCTTATAAATGTACATATTATTCAATTATGTATAATTAAAATTACATATGAAAATGTCTTATGAATGACACCAAAGATATACTTCATAGAGCAATATAATACTATTACAACAGTGAAAGTGCATCTTCAATCAAACTATTGTTTTCCCTTGATGTGGTTAATGTCAATGTTGTATTCCTGTAACATCAATCTTCATTTGAACAATCTCTGATATTTGTTTGTCATTTTGTTAATGAAAGTTAGGGGTTGTGGTCACTGAATACAATAATCAAAGAAGGACCTGAACTAATATCTACCTCAACGTGTTCTAAAGTAAACATTAAAGCCAAACATTCATTCGCGATTGGGGAATGACTGGTCTTGTGTTTGTTAAATGTTTCAAAAAATCGCACACTGGATGATCAACACGATTTTATATATTCTTGAACAAATATTCCACCAAACCCAACATCACTTGTATCGACATATCTTTTATTTGCATGACTGAATTCTGGAACTGAAATAACTGGTGCACGCTTAAGTTTGGCTTTTAATTTATCAAAAGCATTTTGAATATTTGTCATACCAATGAGTGATACATTTTTCTTACTCAATACATTTTTCAGGTCTTCAGGAATCATACAAAACTTTGAGCAAAACGTCCGATACTATCCAGCCATACTCAAAACTCGGTTATTTTTACTAACGGACACTAGGAATTCAGTGACAGCCCTGATCTTAGCTTCTACGGGTCTAAATTGATTATGTCCCACAAAATGTCCTAAAAATATAACATAAGACACAACTTTACCAAAGCTAATTGTTAAATTTGCATCACTGAATCGATCAAAGAATTTACAAATGGTTTCTAAGTGATCTTTCTGGGTGTCATTGTAGTTGATGACGTAATCAGTGTAAGTGTCACAGTTTTCTAGATCAAATGTTAACTTGCTTATTAAACGCTGGGATGTCGAAGGAAATTTTTTTATCGCATTGTCAGTACACTTTACTGGTAGTTTGTGCATTTTAATATTTTTATATTATAACATGTTAACATATCATTTTATATGATTCTGATTGGTCCAAAAAGGCAATTGAAATTATTGTGCATTGTTCTCTTTACTGATTGGCTGCGATCGTGGGAAATCTTTTTGATTCAGGCCTTCTGGAATTGTTTGTTTTCAGTGAACATTTAGAAGGCTATTTTTCGATTCGAGTCACAAAATCAATTGGGCAAAAAAGGTCTTGTCCAATTCACTACCACAGGGGATTGGTAGTCATGTGTAGGATATTATAACATGAAAAATGGCTAAAACTCCAAGTCAAAAACAGCAGCAACAACAAGTAAATCTAAGGGTATTGCTCAGTTGATAGCGGGTGCGTAGGGTAGTGGCGGTATACCTGTAACATTGAGCCCACCGATTATACAAGCGTGGTTTAAGTTGTAACTTACAGAAGTAAATAATCTCACCTCTGTCAACATAAAAATGAGGACATAATCGGTCTCCAAACTGACAGAAGTTTGTTTTCATATTCTGTAGTCTACTGTTCCAAATCAATTACTGCAAATATCCTGTAACAAATACATTACAGTAAATATGGGAATGTCTGCATCCAGTAAACCTTCTTTAACATGAATATCGCAACAATGCAATGTTTAGTTGTGTAAGTGACACTTTTGGTTACGTAAACATGGATCGTCAACTCTAACCTAACGGGTACCTTATCAAACAATGCACAATACCCACATTGGACATTATGCATTGAAGAATGATTTTATCTGTGTAAAATGTTTTATTTATTCAGAGGGACGCTTGTTATTTGATTTATAGTTTGTAATAAAGGTATAATCTTTCCAACGTTAATAAAAATTCAACTTGGTTTAGGACTATCTTTGTACGCACAAGAAATGGAAGGTGCTTACTCTGTCAGGATGAACGAAATTATTCGTGCTTCTTTCTATCTAATTCACTTGCAGAAAAAAAATGTATTAAAAAGAATCTCAAATGGGTAATTATTTAATATTACATTATGAAACTTGCAGTTTCCCTGTATCCATTCATGAAAGATTGTATTGCTTATCGTTAATTTCCTGATTCAATAAGCTGCCTGCTGTATCGCTATCAATGGCAATCTGAGTGCACATGCGAAACGTCAAGTTTAGTATAAAGTAGGAAAAAATGCATATTGATTTCGAAACGTTATATAAAATAGTAAAAGTATCAACAAAAGCTTCTCTACCTACACGTGCATGTAGCGTTTTATGACTAAAATATAGATACACGTGTCAAGCTAGTGCATGACAAACACCAGCAACCAAACGAAGTAATATCAAAGACAGTTATCTGTTTATACCGCTCCATGAAAACTTTTCGCTACCTTGCATTAGTGTTTCTTCGCCCTCGTTGAAGAAGAAATAAATTCCTTTTCTACACGTGGACTTGGATGTACTTTTATATTTAATATCATAATGAGCAGGCGACACATTTGTCCTTTTTATGGTTCAGTGGTATTGTGAGTGTGGTTATTAACCTTTCATAAGCAAACAAGATGTGCGCGTTATGTGTAAATTATAAGTTGTGTCTCCTTATATGTTTTCTGTGCTTTTTTAACACTGATGGTCAACGCTCTACGGGAGTACAATATCTCATTTCCTTTCCTTGATATGTACGAAGCTTTAGATTTGCCCGAAGAACATGTTCAGATGATGTATCCATTGTCATTCTAACTTCTTGATTTATTACGCTTCCAAGGAAATGAGATGGAACATAATCCCATTTTCAGAAATGGCCACGAGTTTCGCATAAGACTTTAATGCAAGATATTGCATCCAAATTTCTGAACATCATCCACATATATTTTCCAGATTATTACGAAGAAAAACAAACATAATAACATCTCATTGGATTTAAAAGCAAACAAAAATAATGGAAAAAAGTAAACTAAAGGAGATAAAAAATACAGGATGATAAATCTTTTGTCTGCAATTTCCACACTGTTTATAAGGAACACTTTTGCTATACCAATAATTAATTAATATGTATATTTGTTTTTACCATAATTGTAAATTAAGCAGTTGTCACGGAATTGTATAACTCCCTCTATTTATTAAAAGCACGTACTCAGGTTTTGTTTATGTGTACAACGATACCCGAGGGTGATTTACGTATATTGTACAATATTTCAAAATAGTGAGTTTGGTTCATCCCTGCCGCACGTGCGAAGTGTCCTCGATGCGAAAAACCGATTTACGTCTAGCACGGCTACATCGTCTGTATATAAATGCCTCACCGTAACGTGATATCTTCACATTACGGAACGTCTTGTCAGTAAGCAGTCTACTTAGGGACTTCCATAGGACAGACTGTCGCCCAAGCCAGCTGCCGAGACCAAGGGGGCCAAAGACCAGTGTTTCCCGCAAAAACCGAAGCGCAGACAGTGGGCCGTTATGAATCACTGGCACACGGCACCTCTTCGGTTGGCCCTTTGGAACCTCGTCGGAGGAACCTTTTCACCTCTTAGGAGGTAAACCCGTAAAACAAATACAGGACTGTCCAAATCGGATTTGATACTGGAAACGAACTGACCTTGATTCAAGGATTTGGACTGTACTATCTTAAAGGAGGAAATGAAGGGAACTGGACTTTGTTATAAGGATATGGAATTATTATTCGCAGGACTTTACAAAATAAGCCTTTTTCGGAGGTAAACCAACAAAACAAGCATATGACTTCTTTAAAAGGATTCGACATTGGAAATGAACCGACATTGTTTCATGGATATGGCCTGTACTATCTTAAAGGAACTGGACTCTGAATTAAGGATATAGAATTATTCGGTATGGAGTCATTTCATATTTAATACCCAAACTTCGGAAGAATGTTTTTCTAACCTGCAAAACAGACGACTCTTAACGGAACCACCCAGGAACACTGACGACTCTTAAATCAGTCAACCTAGAACACTTGTTAATCATCACCAAGGGGGTGCCAGCAGGACATTTACAAATACATTACCGTATACAATACCAACTATGAAAACGTGAATAAAGGAAAAACTGTGCACATATAGCCCCTTATTATTCCTTGAGGAAATACAAAATGTTCTCTACGCTACTAGCCAAAATAATTTGCAAAACAGTATGCAAAGGCATACAGGGAAACTGGTATACACGCAAACATGCACGCACCAAACAAAAATCAAAGCACATAGACAACTTATTAATTTTTTTTTTTTAGATATTTGATTATTTATATTTTGGCTCTATAACCAAAATACTTTCAAAATTCTAGTACCGATAGGCTTTTAGATAAGGAATACAACTGTAATAAATTTCATCTATATAGTGTTGTCCTAACACATACAGGGGGAGCAATGACAACATAGCACTCAGTTTGCACCACACAGGACGCTAAGACTTATCAAGTCACTTCGGAAAACTAACCGATTGATTCCAAGAAAAGGAAACTCCCCCCCCCCCGGGACTTGGTAGTTCCAAGGGGGGGAGTACTGTCCTAAATTCTAAGCAAGGGAGGATACAAACCAGTCCCACAGCCAGCCCAGGCAAAGGGAAGGGAGTATAACCTCACTAAGCTTTTTGGGATATGAAAAATTCTAAAGATCTGGTGAGCAAGCCTGTCTAAATTTCTTTTTTTTTTAACACAAAACTGCAACACTGAAGGGTGAGTGGCACACCTACACCGTAAAACTTTTTCCCGAAACACCAGGGTGCTACCTTAACATTAAACCAGCTAGATATGCTGGGGTGGGCTGAAGGGGGTATAAACACCTATTTAGAGACTTGCACATCTTCAGTTGTAAAGGTATGTAATTTATTAATTTCTTATATATATTATTTCTTATGTATATTGTAATTTAAAGCTATTGTACTACCACATTTATTTTTGTACATTTCCTATGTAGCCTTGGCATGCGAAGTATAATGCAAATATTTTTATTCTTGTTTGTGGCTTAGATTTATATTAGCAATATAATATAAGGTTGTATTCTATTAAGAAACGTTTAGTACCATAGGAATCTTATCGGACATGGGTTCACTTCGGAACCTGTATATTGTTTTGTAATATTGTACCGATAATGTAATTTGCATAACTTACCGTATATAAAGTTATTTCGTTTTATCCTATGTGCCCGTGTCATGAATAGTACACGGTGTTAGATCTATTTTCAGCTGACCAGAGTGATCCATGGTTATGGTGGTCGACGGGGTGCCAGCTATAAAGCTAACCATAGAAGTTAACCATAGCAGCCGTAGAACTGAGTGAACAGCGTTGCTGGTCGAGTAGCAGAAGATCGGGTGTTGCTGACCGAATTCGTGGTGGCTGATTGCTTGATTGACCAAGGAAATGATTGGTGGTCGGTGACTACCTATAATACTGATTGCTTGATTGACTGGTAGCCAAGTGTGATATTGACAGTGTGTTTTGTGTTACTCCATGCATGTGATCTTTTAGCCGTAGGCTAATTTTGGGGTTTGTTATACCCAGTGTTTAGGAAGTACAGATATTTTGTATAATATCTGTTCTATTCAATCATCATATTACTATTTGAGTAAAATACCTCAGTTTTAACTATTTGAGTGAATACATCATTTTTACTATTTGAGTACAACATTCTTTTCATCGTGTGAAATTATTGTGGATCGTTCACATTTGTCCTTGTACTGTGTAAGGTCATTTATTTGTATTCATATTTGTTGCATCATTAGGTTAGTGCGGATTATATTTTGTCCAATATTTGGATCTATGCATGCACGTATCAATCATAATTCTTTTCTCATTCAAGTCATACATCAATAAACATAGTATTTGTATTACCATCAACAGTGTTCTGTTACAAGTCCGAAATCCCAACCCGATTATCTTGTTACGGCAGTCATACTAGAAATATATGTATTACTTGAATGGAATATCCGAAGGATGTATACCCACATCACCTGTTGGAATTTTATTATTCATGCCTTCTGCTTTTGAAGTTTAGACATTGATGAAATTCGCGACAGTTCCTGAAATCTAAAACAGAGGAAGAAAAACGTACCCTTAATTCCATTCAGGATATTAACTATCTCCATTAACGTCTGACAGTTTACGTATGTCCCAGATATGCAAATTTACATTATTCTAATAAAGCTAGTTAGGCCTTGGAAATAATCGAAGCAGATCTTTATGCACGTATTTGAGTCCACACTAACGTTTACAAGAACTTTCCTCGCTATGGAAAACAAGTCTAGATCGTTCATTCGGTGGGTATAAATAGTCAAGCATTAATAAACGCCGTATATAGCCATGATAATTAAAAGAAATTGAATCAATGTCACAAAAAAATTATTTAAGAGATGTACAGTACGACCCAAGAAGTTCAGAGGTTTTACTAATGAAATATTTCCATCCAGCATAAAAGGATAGTTCTCGTAGGGTCTCTGAAGCAATTAAAAGTTGTTAGTTTTATATGTTCCGATCAATATCAGTTCCACATACTCAAACAAAAGAGCTCTTGTGTGGGGAAAAAAATTATTCATGCTATTATGTTTACGATGTAAAGCATATCATCAATGTATATACCTGTCACCAACTGAAACAAGCAACAAAGAAAAGACATAATTTACTGACGTACGTATTAGGCTACCCCACAATAAAAGCATGTTAAACACAAACTTTAATTAGAAAGTGAGAATGTAAACAAGTAAGTCCTTTTTGTATCAAAGTTCATCTTCCTGGTTTCATAGAAATGATCTTTCATAAAACGAGAAGTAACTATAGGAAACCATGTAGTATATGAATAAGAAAGAATACTTAATTATTTGTTTTAAAAGGAGGAGTTGCTTATATAGGACAAGTACGATAATATCCTCAAGATTGTGAAGAAAAGTATGTACTAGTAAAATTGAAAGGACATAAAGAAACTTTTAATAGTTGGGACCGAAAAGAATTCTTGCGTGAGTAAAATCGCCTTAACTGTTGCACGTAAAGCAATTATGCTACATAAATGGAACCAATTGTCGGTTAAACCAATTGATATAAAGGAAAAGCCGAGATACGCACTGCACAAGACGCAAAGATTCGACAAAGCTAACGACATCTCAATAGCATTATACTGGACGAGACAAGAAAATCGGCGAATACAAAACAACAAAAAACAATAACATTTAAAATGGAGAATTAACTAAACTTAGATGAGCTGGTGTTGAACGATTTTCTTAAATATAGTATATCAGTAGCCTTGCGATATATAAATGTGATACTGATGCAAGCAATATTTATGTGCTTTACGATATGTTGTATAAAAATGATTTATCTTTGGAAAACTTCGGAGACAAAACTTTTACCATATTTGTTTGCAAAGGAATCACGTCTTCTTCATTATCCGTCCCACACTCATCTACAATAGAACGATACACATTCTAACGTTCACATTTGGCAAGACCTACCATGTTTGAAGATTTAAAGAAATGTTCTATTCTTGTATAACCAATCCCTGATGAATAGGAGTTAATTGGCTTAATACGAACATCAAATAATTTGAAGACAATGTTCGGTGATGCAGATATGAGGGGGTTTTTTTTATTATTGATTGCTTTTTTGCCTTGCCTATTAAGTCTTTCCATCTGCTAAAAAACATCTCCTGAATCGTTTTAATTGCGAAAAGTTTCATGTTCACATTACGCTTCAGTCCACTTTTCAGACATCGTATCTGTGTTGACAGTAGGACCCAATTTTAAACAAAATAATTCTTGTATGTCTATCTTTGTAATCCTAAATCAGTATCAGCAAAAATATACAATGTATGGGTATAACGTAACAGAATCAAATTTTATAATTCATTGTAAAACAAATCCACCATTTTTTTTCATTACTGACAATAAATCATCTAAAACAAGGAGATGGTAAAATCACCTCTCCTACGTACTTTATAATTTTTGTTATTTCCATCTAACAACATGCCACTTTCTACCACACCTACGCTTAAGTCACAAAATCTTTTCTACAGTTTGCAAGATTCCTTGATCATCTGACCTACATTGGGGCTTAATTTGCCTGTTGCACTCAATTTCTGTGTGTACAGGAATCGCAATATGGTCGCCCAACTGTTCCAAGAGACTGTCTCGTTATCTGTATCAGAAATTAACGATGGATTAAATTATTTTTCTCTATTTATCCACTGGCCTAGCTAATTAGTGGGTTACACATCTGGAGAAATATATTACTTGAGCATGTTGGAACGGATTTAAGACTATAGTTATTTTTCTTGCAATCCATCAATTTAAACTTACGATTATCAAGAATCGGAATGATGTAGAATGGACTAACTTATTTATGACACTACTTAGAAGACAAGCCTACTGGAAATTCATAACAGTGTAACCACATTCTCTGCTACAAATGTAACTGAGGTGCTCCGGAATTTTATCATGTTTTTGCATATGTTTACCTTGAACCTTCTGGATGCTTACCCTTGCTATTTTTCTATACAGCTCATGACTTTGAAGGTTTTATTCACATGTAATTAAGCTGATTTGTAGCAGAGGGTAATAATACTGTATCAATGGGCTGTGACACTCTTGTCCAAATCGAAACAAAATTGAAACCTGTATTGACTGCGATAAAGGAATGACCATATTATAGCTGGAAATTACAATTTACAATAGACTTGATCAATCTGACTACTGTTTGCAATCCTGATAGAAATTCCATTCACGTCCAAAAGATTCGATTGTTCCTAATGAATTTCAGATCTTCGGAAACACTGGCCTGACAAGAGTCCTGATGTATCAAAATAGCACCCTCCAGAACTCCTTTTCATAGTCCCAGAATGATATTTTAGTCAAATAAGCTCTTTGTAGTTCCAATGAATATTGTAAACAAAATGTTTCCTCTTAAATAATACTTAAACACAACATGGAAAGGTCTGTAGACTTATGTTGCAAGAAGAACTTAAGAAATAAAACTGACTAAAATTTATGTCCAGCTAAAGGCACCTATATACAGGAATAAGAGGTGGAAACGCAATTTGTATCTGCTCCTATGCGGCAATTCGCACACATCACACAAAGAAAAGATCCCACCTAGCCTAACCCATCTGAAGGGAAATTAATTCTTCTAAGAACCCAACTGACTGACTTGTCCGATAGGAGATAACCCCATACTTATGTTTACTAATAATATTAGTAGCAGAAATTTGATCATAGCTACTTACAGATACTACCCAGTCTTTTCACTTTTAACATTTTACACGTATACAAACTTTAACTATATATAATCACTACAACTTACAGACATGATTAAAATTTACAAACATATAGAGAAAATCATGTACCAGAAGATAATAAAATATAGCTATACATAACACTATATATATATATATATATATATATATATATATATATATATATATATATATATATATATATATATATATATATATATATATATATATATATATATATATATATATATATATATATATATATATATATATATATATATAAAACTCACTGTATTGCTAGGTAACAGTGGTTTACATCCAAAATGCTTGCGAAATAAACGTAGTCAAATTTACTAATTCTGGGTCATTGAGAACGAAAATGATGCTTAAAATTGTTGATTGGCTCTAGTTTTAAAGATATGAGACTGGGTCAGTATAAACAACCCTTGACTTGGGAATGGTAGATGATAGTGAGTTATTAATGGAAGGGATCTCAATTTAAACCAGAAATGTCAAAAATACATCTTTGACTGGATCTATGAATAAATTTATGACTGGGTTTGGACAGTACTTGCTTTTTAAGCAAAACAATGAATGATGCAATCTGAAGCTGTTATTGGGTCATACATGACATGAATTGCATCGTGTTATTCCTAGAAGTCATGGATGATGCAATCATACCTAAGCTTACATCACTCTGCTGAACAAATTGCCCTATATCAGCTCCAGAAATCATAGTGTCGTGCTCTCTTATTGGACAGTGTTTGATTTTGCAAAGGGACACATTTTTGTTGAGGCAAAGTAAGCAGAGAGGCCTCGTACGTGTGTGAAGAATTCTGACTTCTGCTATGTTTGTGGTGAAGCGACTTTCGCATCACAAAAGCGCAGTATAACCACTATGGTTAAGAAAACCTATCACCTTTATTTTGGCTTTTGGCTGCAAAATTGGAGATCAGGATATGATGTGGGCCCCACATAGATGATGCAACACTTGTGCAACAAATCGTTGCCAGTGGTTGAACAGGAAAACGAAATCTATGCCTTTTGCAGTGCCAATGGTTTGAGAGAGCCAACAGGTCATGTCAGCAAATGTTACTTCCGCATGGTGCCTCCAGTAGGGAAAGGTGTGTCAAAGAAGAAAAAGTGGACTGTGCATAATCCAAGAATTCCATCAGCAATAGGACCAATACCACACTGAGTAGGACTGCCGGTCCCTGTTGCACCAGAATCATTCTCACTTGAGTCAGACGAGGAAGAGGACGAGGATGAAACTTCTAGTCCTGAACCATCAATGTCACATGACCCATATTTTCTCCCATCCTCCTCCTCTTAACCACACCTCAACACAAAATGAATGGAATGAACTTGTCAGGGATTTATAACTATCCAAGAGTAAGGCATAGGTGTTGAACTCCAGACTACATCAATGGAATCTCCTGGCAGGTGATGTTAAGTTTTCCACGTTCCGTGTCCTTCAAAAGAATTTTGTTCCATTCATTTTAATGGAAAGTGATATTGTAGCCTGCAATAATATCAATGGTGTGATGGCAGCCTCAACATCGTTCAGGATCCAAATGAGTGGAGACTGTTCAATGATTCATCGACGACGAGTCTTAAGTCTGCTTTACTGCATAATGGCAATATTTTGCCATCAGTTCCAGTTGGTAATGTAGTCCATATGAAAGAAACCTATGAAAACATGAAACACCTTTCAGGGTGCATAAACTATGACCAACATCAGTGACATGTCTGTGGCGATTAAAGGTTCTTAATCTCTTGCTTGACTGGACACACAAAGTACTGCTGTTTTCATAGTGAATGGGATAGTCATGCGAGAGATTTCCACTACATTAAGAGATATTGACCACATTGACAGTCGTTGGAACCTGGGAGGAATAGTGCTCAGCATCTACCACTTGTTGAATCAAGATACATTTTATTACCACCCTTGCACATCATGTTGGGTCTGATGAAGAATTTGTCAAGGCCATGAACAAAATATAACCAGCTTTCATGTACCTCCGTGGAAAATTTCCAAAGGTTAAGTGAACCTAAGATAAAGCAAGGTGTCTTTGTTGCTCCTCAGACTCGTGAACTTCTTCGAGATGATGCATTTTGACTTTACACTGCATGGCAAGGAAAAGGCGGCATGGAAAACATTTGAGTTAGTAGCAAATAATTTTCTCGCAAATAACAAGGCAGACAACTACAGGAAGTTGGTGGTAAAACTCCTCAAGGCACACAAAAGCCTTGGTTGCAACATGTCACTGAAGATAAATTTTTTGCACTCTCATCTAGAATTTTTTTTTCACCGAACTGCGGATCAGTGAGCGACGAGCACGGCGAGCGATATCACCAGGACTTTGCAACAACAGAGAAACGGTATCATGGCAAATACAGCCCATCAGTGCTTGCAGACTATGGCTGGACAGTGACAAGAGAAGCTCCATTTAATGAAAACAAGAGTTAAGCCAAGAAATGCCGAGCAGACACTAACTAAGGACTAATCTCTGTACTAATATTTACATAATAGTGTTTTGCCTTTTGTTTCATAATAAGTTTTATTTATATAACCCTGTTGCTGTTTATGAAGGTGTTTCATAAACAGGACAGGTGAAATATTATCATGCAAAGCAACCATAAACACATGAAAAGACATAGGTTTACAATTTATGATTAAAACTCTGCTATCTACACAATATTCATAGACTTACAATCTAAAAAATGAAATATCTTGGAAACAGTACCCAATTTGTTTGTTTAATTGTCACATTTGAATTCAGCACATCAAAATCCATAATAAATAGCACATTTTATCTCTAAAGCAGACGACTTCTAAAACAATGTATACCAGTGATATTATTGTAGTCTTCAGTAAGTACGCGTGGTGTTTCCCACTAAAAATAAAACTGGTTCCGCTATCAAAGACGCGTTTGCGTGTTTGTCAAGCAGACCAATATAGCTCTGGGTAGATCACTGCCGCAAAGTTTATAATACCACTTTTGTGACGTGGTCAGAAGATGACCTGAAAGTAGTAGGCGTTTAATAAAGACTATGCAGTTATTGTAAAAAGATTTAACAGAAAACCAAAGATTATGCAAGCGTTACAAAAAAACACAAAAACTCGAGATGAGTCCAGAACAGTTACATTTATAAATTCAACTGTCTGAAGAACAGATAAAGGTGGAGGCAACGATCTACAAAAAAATCAAGGTGACCCGAAAAATGTCTTATCAAATCAGAAAAAAGCACAATATCACGAAGCTGCGACCCAGCGAGATGTGAATAATGTTCAGCAACGGTCATGGAATATACACAGAGAGCATACGACAATAGAACTTTTGGTTTGTATATGCAAATGTGACGGCTAGATATAGTTCTCATCCAAATTGAAAATTTAAACAAAATATCTGAATGTAGCCACCACCAAAATTTAAATAAAGAAACCATGAAAAGATGTACATCCAAGAACTTAAAATTGAAAGAAAGAGAGAGAGAGAGAGAGAGAGAGAGAGAGAGCATCATACTAACGTTTGGTGCAATGTAAAAATCATCAGGTGCATGAGCGTGTTCTGTTTCACGTATATGGTGCGCTTTTATTTTCTCTGAATAACATAGCTTTATACCGTACTTGGAATCCTGTGAAACACACCGACTTCAAAATGAATATTGATCCTTATTTTAAGGTATTATCCAAGAACGATGGGACACAATACCCTGGGAAGTTGAGGAACTTTGCTCGGGACTTTTAGGGTAGAATCGCGAATCAGGAAAAGGACAGTTACCACACTTTCAAAAGCCAGAGTGCCACTAAGTGAAATTATGCTGATCACAGGACAGAAAAATATATTATCAATTGTTTTTCGTTTCAATATCTCATTGGTTTGATTTGGCTAAATAACATTCCATTCTCTTTAGCAAGCTTAGTTTTGTTCATTGCTGAAGAGCGAGGTCATAGTAGTAAACGAGTGTTAATTAATACGCGGTGCTCAGGTTTCATTCATAAATTAAAGAACACGTACAATATGCAATAAAAGAAAATAATTGCATTGTTTCAATTGTATTATTCTTTTTATAATACAGAACTATTAATATGATTGTTTCTAAATATATTATAAAGAGGTTACTGACTGAGTATTGAGAAGTATTGGGCTTTCGTTCATGTGATGTAGTAGGTCCTCGCAAGCTCTGGCATCCTTTGCCATATGCGCTCGGGACAAATATTTTTCAATAATTTGCGGATACGATATATTTATTTTTGACTTCGTTGTTATCTCCTGGCAAGTACTGAGAAATGATATTGTCGTATTCTTCCATTAATTTCTAACTGTCTACGGGTTTGCACATATCAGCTTTATCTGTCATACCTTGCACCAGAAAGTGTTTGACAAAAACGTAATCGCACTTAATATACTTCTGTCGTATTGGCAAGTTTAGTGTAATTAATCTCTCAAAGACTTTATTGAATGGTACCAACTCCTTACACGACAAATTAATTCTCAACAGCTTATTTCTGATGTGGTACTTTCAGATATATCTCTGCGGCCTTGTATTGTAATGCAAATGCGTGTTTTCGGCATAGTTGTATTCATCGTATTCGTGAATTACAGCGATTTCGTTCATAACTGACTCATAGGTTTTGACAGAGTTATATATTATGTCGGATAATATTGCTTATACAACTGAACTGAATATGGAGCAAGCAGAAAATGGTACATTATTCCGTTGTGACACTACAAAGAAATGCTGATGTGAAATTTCTCTTTGATCTTACTGCGGTATCACCCATGAGGAATTGAGATTCGGTCCGTGATTGGAACAAATAAGGTTTCTGACACAAGTCTAAGAATGATCAATTAGAATAACAATCTGCCGCATCAGATATAATGAGCAGGAACAGAAATTTTATTCTGAGGGGACCAGCCTTGGCTGGCTACCACAAAATGTTTATTATGCGACCACAGAAGCTGATGCTAAATGATAGTTCGGTTGCAACAAATGATTCTGAAATAAGAAAGATTTTGTTAAATAAATTTTGTTTTATTGATTTTGGTGTGATATTTACAAAGATAGATGACACTGAAAATGAAGCACGCTTTATTTCGAATCCAATACGCGGATTTGACAACACAGATCTCAAAAATGTTTAGCTCGCAAAAAGACAAAACGGATAACTTTTGACTTGAGGGCTCTGGTTGGATTCGTGTTGGCGCTCAAGATGCGTCGTAAGCACGTCAAAATACAATCCACTGCGTGGTCGATCATACCTGGACCTACCAGCAAAATTCACAGCCAGCCAATGCCGTATCAACATTTGGAATATTGACACCAAATGTTTAATATGGACTATGTTATCGCCGTTGTATCCTGCGGCAAAAATTTCTAACAGAGATGGAACATGACCCGTATCAAAATACGTTTAATTTCCCTCGGGGAACTTTCATTGTTAAACTAAAATGACAATTGTGAGACTTAATAATCTCGCAGTAAATATTTATCGTGTCGATGACAACGCAAGCGTTACTCCCCTGCTTGATTCCAATGTAACATGCTAGTTGAACTGCTCTATCTGCGTATAGACACCAGAGATGGCAACTACATTTAAAAATAAAATTTTTCGGCTCTGATGAATTGACAATAAAACAAGCACAATGCCAAAATATATTATTTCACAAAATGCATTCAGTCGTTTTCACTAAGAATTTTTCACTGATCACGTGAGAGCTATCATGCCCGAGAAACATAATAACGAGTTCAAATTTGAAAACCTGACGTCTGACAAGAGTGCCATTTATCATATATGCTGATTCTGAGCCACTGTTAGATCCAATATTATACACGGATATCCACCCTAATAGGTCTTCCACAAGAAAATGTCATGAGCGTATCCCTTCTGTCTATGTGTACAAAGTCTCTGCGTAAACAACCATCTGACCAATCCAATATAATCATATCATAGTGCTAGCTGCGGAGATCATTTCATAAAAAGCCTGCTAGTAGGTTAGCTGTATAAATCACATTCCACCTGCAAACCTAATCTGTGATGCAGATGATAGAGAGAACCTCATGACTTCTGCGTCGTGTTGGTTTTGGGAGCAGCCACTGGGAGAAGACAAAGTTAGGCATCTCTGTAACTCTATTAACTGATATCGTAGAGTAGCGCATTATAAATTTAATCTGCGATTTTGGACATCAGAATGTATTCTAGTCATATTTCATAATCTCAGAGGCATGCACTCACATCTCATCGTTAATAATATTAGAAAATTAGAGAGAAGAAAATAGCTTGTGTATCAAATAACTAAAACAAATATGTATCATTCTCTGTAGGTAAGCTGTGTTTCATAGACAGTTTGCAGTTCATAAATGTTTCACCTGAAATGTTTGCGAAAAATTCAAAATCATTTCGACACACCGTAGAAGAATTTTGGGGTGACAAGCTCACCTGGCAAGTCGCAAATGATGCCATCCGCACCACTAGAGATGTAGTTTGAAAATTATATGAGAAGGCGCTGCCATCCAGAAAAGTATTCTAAAGTAAGTTACATGGCATTGATACTTATGATGGAGAATGATGACGCGGTTAAAATATTTCGTGATCTCTGCATGTCATGTTGCATTCTTGATCCTGCTTGGTTCTGTCCTTATCCTGAACTATCGTGGGATGCCGCTGTCCAACTAAAAAAAAAATCAGCCTTGAGTTGCTTACTGATACTGATATGAACAAATTTTATTGAGAAAGTAATCTGCAGTTCAATCTGTTATCGCAAAGCGACATGTTGTAGCCAACAAAAAAAAATACATTCCTGTAATCTAAGAAACACAGGTGACAAAATATATTATATATATTTTTTATTGATAATTTATATAGCTGTCTGGTCTCATTGCAGAAGCTGCATGTGGGCGATTTTTCTTGGATGGCGCCGAAAAAAAATTACTTAGCGATAGCAACACAAGCTACGTTCACGAGGTAGGTTTAAATCATCCACTTTTACCAGAAAGTTTTGCTTGGCGATGCTGATATGCTAATCATTATTCTGCAGCGCTTAAAATTAATTTAGTCGTAGTCAGTTTTAGAAAAATTGATTTCGGATCAACTCGCCAAAACGAGTTATCTAATCCACTACAAAAATCCGATTGAGTGCCTACACATGGGATTGTTGCTAGTTAGAATTCATCGTGTTGTGAAATTTAAGCAGAAACTTGAATGAAGTCGTATATTTATTTTTTAATACAACCAAGCGATCAGCTGTGACCAATGATTTTCATCTGGATTTTGAAAAGTTCATGAATAATTAAGTATTTGGCAAAACCATTTCAAACTTTAAAAAGCGCGTAAATATAAAAATAAGTCAATGTCATAGTACGACGTGACAAGCCAGAAGCAGATTCTGCCTTCTTCTCAATGAATCTCTTTAATCGGACCTTAGTGGCCATCTGCAGAAAGAAAACAAATATTGAACTTAACAAACCTATCTACCTTGTTTATTATGCTCGAGCTCTCCAAGTATTTGATGCATGATTTTCATTACAATACTATCAAGATGAAAAATGGTGACAAAGCCAATGTCACGGTGCCCCAGACTCAAGCTAATTATGAAGCTAATTGTTGTAACGGTGCTTCAGATCCATCTAATTAAGAAGCTAAAGGGGCCATCATCCGAGCAGAGACGGCAGGGTAATAATCCTCTAGCGGTAGGTAAGTTTTAAGATAGGGTTTAGATCCGTTTTGACGTAAAATATAAAAGTGTATTCTTTCATTGTAAGATGCATAGCTGTGTAATAGTATATAAAAGAATAAGAAGAAAATACTAATTGCGTTACTGGTACCACAGGGGGTATAACGAATGTGAACAATAAGATCTCCTTGACATTAGTGATGCTGGAAGTTGGACACGAAGAGCTTATAAACGATTTTTTTAAATGGAAAATGTGAAGAGAATATAGTAGAATGAACAGAATAGACAGTATTGATTCGTGCTCTAAAAACATGGAGCTGAAACGCTCAACAAGAATAACCTAGAAAATTTTTAATCGACAAATAAAAGATGGCTTTGAAAGCTGGCATAACATGTTCGATAGGATATCCATCAAACAAGGGAATAATTCTAGAAAACAGAAGATGCTTCTAGTACTTTAAAAAAAAACTGGGCGGCAGGCTATTTTGAAAACTTTGACATAGAAGAAAAATCATTTTATGATGCATTTATAGGAAAGTTTAGAGAAAGAATTTGCCCAGAGGATTTACAGAGAATGTATTTTCTGAATTACTTCAATGGAAATAACTTAATAGCGAATGTGTGGATGATTACGCAAATGCAATAAGCCTCTGGCCAGCCGAGCCCATATGGGCCAGAATGAAAGTGACAAACTAATAATGGAACACTTCCTAAAGAACTGAATCCAGGGCTAAAAGGATTTGTCATGATAGCATGATCGGTGATTCCAAATTGTTTGAACAGGCATTCAGGATAGTAAAACGTGAGGAATGTAGTGAGAATCCTATTGGACCTGAGTCGGTACAAATCTTGAATCATGATAACCGATGACAAGACTCAAACCTCAGCTGGAAGAGTCTAGTTTTTTTGGCAAGTGAAATTCCTTCTCTGAGAACTCAGACATCCCCCATTTCTAGGTTGAAGAAGGGACAACACAAGAAGATTTAATAACTGGGGTCGTGGCACCTACGCGCCAAGAAATATGAAAATAACAGAAGGTATACCACTATGCAATGTTTGCCAGCGGTTATATACATAGAAAGACAATGTCTTGAAAAGTATAACCAAACTCAACCTTTAAACTAAATAGGGCCTCTTTCAGAGAGCTCAATGAGGTCCCATAAACTCATGGAAATCATTCAAGAACTTCATCTGGAATCATAACAGATCTCTGTGATTATTACACCCATCAGCTAGATACAACAATTACTTCTGTAGCGGCCTGGACCATAAATGACTGTTTAATCCCTGGGCACTGTTAGGTCAGAAAGTTATTTTATATTTTGACTGAGTGTTCTCCTTTGAACTCGATTGACATATTTCGTAAGAGCGGTAAGGTTGATTATTGTAAACTCTTGTTTATTGGATTTCTGTCAAACAGCACGAAAGTGATTATGAACTCAACATTATTGAAAGCTGTGCGACTGTAAAGATGTTATTCTAACGTTAGTATAAATCTTCTGTTGTGTAACGTTTGTTTGTTAACGTACTCATAGCCGTCCAAGATTGTTTTCTCCCAACCATTGTATAATACTAATACATGTAACATATGCATTGTGCTGTGGTCATGTATATAGCGTACTATCAGTCGTTGTCCTATAGTGCAATAAAGAATTTTATACTCATATATATATACATTATACATATATATATATATATATATATATAAAGTGAAACAAAAGTGAAACTTATGATTAAAAGAAATCATGATTGTCAATAAAGTTGTTGAGGATTTTTGTCTTAATCCTGTTTCAATGATTAAAACTGCTGTAGATGCTGTGGAGCTTCAACCAGTACAGTTTGATGGTCACAGGAGAAAAACAGTAACAGTCTCGAATAGCTAGACACAAAAATATCCGCAGTGTTTATTGATCGCCGTCCAGATGAAGTGAGCGCATATGTCGACGGCTACAACCAAGTAGCCAAAGAAGAATTCACAAATAGAATCCTCATAGATTTCAGTTCGGATGAAATCAAGATCGATGAACTATGACAGATCTTCTTTGAAACAATGAAGGGAACAAAAGAAGAAATGCTGAGCTAAAACAGAGCTTACACACTCTCAACGGTGAATCAAATGAAGGCAAATTAGCGAACGATATCCACTGACTTCTGTCATATTTAGAGGATGAAGAGTTTTACCTTGTAAGTGATATAATAGCCTCGTCGAAAGGTATTGTAGGTCAATCTCGTCTTCTTAGCCAGAGTCAAAGAAGAACTCAGGGTATTTCTTGAACATCAATGCTGGTGACAACTATATCAGCACACTGAAGTACTTTCTTTTTCACTTAATTAGTCCTCAAAGTGTGAATGTGTGCTGCTGATTGAAGAAACAAAGAGAATTATTTGCTGTTTGAGAGCCGAACTATTTGTGCTTAACGAGAATCAATCACACATTGAACGTGTCATTGACAATAGGTTTAAGCAACTAAATCAGTCGATCAACAATATGTCGAAGGTTGAAACAATGACCAGTAATTGTCAGGTACAAATAAGTAGTTTACAGCTCCAAGTTTCGGTGAAAAGCTTGCATAAAAATGCTACTAATAGTAAGGATCCATCATCTAAACATGATTCAAGTATGCATAGCTTGAATAAAGACATTACTGATAAAGAGCTGCTCACTCTAGTTTCCAGTTTCTAGTAGCCACAGTCGCATATCTAATGGTAGTGCTATGTCGAGAATTGATCAAGTACATCACAAGGGTCACACAGTTTGGTTACTATTGCATCTAGGCAGGATTCGATTGAGAATAATATACAGTATTACAATAACATATCCTCAAAAACGTACCATCAGCATGTTACTGTTCAGTGCAACAATGGGGCAAATTCACATGTAATAGAAACAGCTTCCTAGGAGGACATATAACCTGAAGCATACTATGTAACAATGCTGTCAATGGCTCAGTTAGTAATGTACCCAGTTTTGCCTCTCATATTTGAAGTAGCAATTGTTTTATGATTGCTCGAATATTCCTGTCAGAATCATTAACTAAGTAAATCACAAGATCCAAAAGAAGCATAGTACGCATATTGAAGTTGGTGGTAAGGATTATAATTGTCGTTAATTTTAATTTGCTGATAGTGACAATAATGATAGCTTCATTGGAGCATTAAGAACTTGAACCAAACATTCCTCGTACGTAACATTAAACCCCCAGTAGATCAAATTTACGCATTCCTGCGAAACGGAGATCTGAACTTCATTCATACGAATTATGAAATGCAAGTGACCAGGTTCCATATCAACTAGAATAAATTTAAAATACTCCTCAGAAAAAGCGAAATTTTTATAAAGCATATTTTGGCCTAATACGGTTTGTTTACTGGCGTTGGTTATGAAATAAACAATGGAACATGGATGGGCATTAATATGAAAAATCCAATGAATAAGCACTTTTGCCAATTCCCTATTATCTACACTTTTGTATTTCTCTTTCCAGAATAGGAATATTTAGGTTTAATCTAAATATACCTTATTGGAATTATACAGATAATATTTCAAGTTTTTTTTATCTTACTCAGGTACTATCAGAATAACATACCGATATATGATGCATTTCCGAAAATTGGTTATTTCAGGAACAACTTAGCTTGAAGCTAAATATTTGTCTACTGCCATTGTTGACCAGGATGCGGTTCGGCCATTACGCAGAATAAGTGGAAAGGGCGGTGTGGCCATTTTTGGCATTTTAAATACAATAATGTTTTCAATCTTTAAGAGACTGATATGATCGCATAGTTGGCATTAGCTTATAATACGTATGTATTCTTCATTCAGGTCCACTTACCGTGTCATGGATATACTACTGAAATGTACTCTGAACATTTAGCAAATGTGCATGATCTTTACAGTCTGTCTTCAGAGTTTGGCATCGTTATACTTATGTGTGATTTTAATTCCAATCCATGTTCGTACACAAATTACTCGAGAAGAAAAATATTGGATTCCGATCTGGTTCGCAATTATTTATTTTCTTCGGGAACTGTTGATTTTTGTAAAAGCCCCTGCTACTCGTGTTTCTTATTCTGGTGCAAGTAAGTCTCTAATTGATTACATCATTTTTGACACTTCGAAATAGATATGGTCAAAGAGGCAATGCTAATTGATGATGGTGCTTTGAATATTTAAAGTCACAGACCTATATTTTTGTTGTTTCAATTTAAATTTTTCAAGACAGGTGATACAAATTTCTTTCACTGGAATTAAATTGGGAAAAAAGGCCGAACCTAGCTAAAGATATGAATATGCACAAGCATTAGACTGATTCTTAGACTGCTGTAAGATGTTTCTTCAAACAAACAAGACGCAAATTGATTTATTTTATAGCAAAACAAAAGTTCATGCTATAGATCTTGTGAACAGGAAAACTCTGCCCGTTTCAAAATTCAAACGCTTCTTTAAGCTACACTGGAATACCGATTTGAACGGATTACGTAAAACCAAGGATGGGTTCAGAATAATAACGTTTATTATCAAAATGACATATTTTCACTCGTTAAAAAAAATGCGAAAACCACCTTTCGAAATGTGTGTCTTATTAATTTAATCAAGGAAATGATAACCTTGATAAGCTTTCAGAGAATTAGACCAAAACCAGTTTTGGAAACCTATTAATGTAAGAAACACAAATCTCAAAGACCGTTTGAAATGCAAATAATGGAGATCAGCGGGCTTTATACTTTGAAACTAAATATTCCCCTCCAAAGTTAAGCAATAGGTGTAATGTGTTCCAAAAGGATGTTAGTCAAATCGTGGGGACATGGAAAGAGTCCTTCTGTAATGGTGAGTAAGATGTCATCTCACACAAAATGAGCTTTTTCTGTACTGTCAACGTTGATATTTGTGCATGTTCCTAATCAACTAAAAGAAAGTCTGACAGTAACACTGTCTAAATGAGGGAATAAAACAAATGTTGATCCTAATAATTATCGGGCAGTAGCTCTTCTTTCAGTTATTTATAAGGTTTTTGGAAAGATTCTGTTGAATAGGAATCATAGTGATCTTAAGTATTCTGACTTTTCAATTAATCCTTTTCGGAGGGGTTTTCAGAATAGAGAGTATGCATCTTTTATTGACACAGAAATAAAAAAAAGCTTTTGACAGCGTATGTCATAATTTATTTTACAAATTATATCCTATTGGTACCAATTCCAGAATGTAGAAAGAGACTGTCAGATATGATGGAAGATATATAACAGAGTTATTATGTCGAAGAGAATTTCTCGAAAGATTTCCTTTTTAAACAGAACACGCCATGGTGCTATATTATCCCTGTGACTTTACGTTGTGTTTGTTAATGAGCTTCGTGCATTATCAACGTGTAAGCATGGTTTTGTATGCTTTGGTAATCCATTCTCATGCCCTGCTGTAGCAGACGATATGATTAAGTATTTCGAACTCAGGCTTGGACCAGTTAATGTTTATTTGTAAGGAGTACTCCCTAAAGTGGGGATGTAGATATAATTCCAAGAAAACTAAAATTGTGGCGATGAACAAAAATTTGTCTGACCACAAAAGTAAAATAGACAATAGTTATTGGGTTTTGAGAATGTTCAAAAAAGAGAGTCACGCAGACGTATAACTGTCAATGTGTCTAAGTATAGCGAAATACATACCAAACGTAAAATGTCTAAAGATAATCTTCTAAGTAACTTTTACAGTTTTTTTTGATGTTGGAATAAATAAGAATGGATTTAATCCGCTCAGAGCTAAAATTGCATAGGAAACTATAACCCGAGCATTGTAGAGTTGTGAAACTTAGGTTAACTCATGCCCCCAGAACATACATGTACTTTAGGCAAGCCATTGTTTTCCTTTAAGAATATGCAAGGTATTTCATGATATACACGAACTGACCTTGCATTTAGCCCAGTAGGTATTTTACCAATTCAAGCTTTCATTGATATGAAAAATAATTTCTTTGGGCAACTTTGCAGGCTGTCTGCAGTTTATTTTCCAAAACATTTATTTTTACTCCGTCTTTTTGGCTACTACATTCCATGATTGCAAGCTAAACAAACTGGCTTTATTCCAGAAACGTATAAACTTCTGGATACATTTAATTGAAAAGATTTCATAGAGTCCTACATTCCTCAAGGTCGATTCAGAGTTAATAAATCTGAATGGAAAATCATTATCAAATTCCAAGTCCATTATTTATATGAAAATGCTTTGAACGTTAGACTTTATGAAGATATTTATCTTCGTCGATTTTAGAAGTTATTCCTTAATAGCAATTTGATTCACGCTGTTATATGAGAAGTAGGAAAAAATTCAGGGACCTTTTGAGTCATGTTGGCTCATTAAAAATACTGTGACGAACGTCTTCTCATCTCTGGATGAATCTGTACGTACACTGTGTCAAGCTGTCTGCACCTCAGTGGTTGATCATTTTTTATCCATAAATAGTTTTCTTACAAAGATTGTGAAAAGTTACAATATGATATTATTTATACAATTGAGTTCCATGAGTACATGCACATCAATGTCCAATACTTATTTGGTAAACGCTTTATTAGAAATGGTTACAACTGATTTGTTAATTCTCTCAAGCAATAAACCACTGACGTATTTTCATCTCATATGTATTTTAACTGCAGCTTCCATCTGGAGAAAATATGCAAGTAACATTTCACTGTATCAATGCTGATAATGAAAATATTCCTAAATAAATCTTTGTCAGTAGCTCTATAAGTTTGTTTATTGACTCGATATATTATGTTTGGGTCATCATTAATAGCATTTGTATCATCGCAATAGATAACAGAACCAGATCGGGTCAAATGTTGATGGGGGGGGGGCAAATTTCAAAAGGGCCCTGACTTCCCTCGAAAAGGCACCATAGCAAAATTCTATGTAACTATTTATCAAAGTGTGCATAACACCCAACAAACATGTGTGAAAATGAAAAAGTTGGTCACATTTTAAGTGACAGGTGACTAAGTTAGCGTTTACTTTTTTAGCTGGGGATGGGGCGGAAACACCGTACCTGCCCCCACCCCGCTCCTGCCCTGCATAACCATTCCAGTATCTTTATACGAATGAAGAAATAACTCCATTTAGATAATGAATTTTATACTAAGTATAATTTGATTACTTCAAAAGCTGCCTTCCGTTCATGTAGATAGTAATCCCACTATTATAATGGTAGAGAAAAATGTTGAAAACAAACTATGATATGAAGGTATACTCGTTAATTTTCCTTAGGTCCCATGAATGTTTGCCATATATGCACTCATTTATGTATGCTCTTTTGTAAATGCTTTATTTTTCACATTGCATTACAGTACTACCTATTTTTGCACTATTGTCTGTACTACCGATTGTACTCTTCGTAACATAATAAAGATATATATCAATACTCTTCGTAACATAATAAAGATATATATCAATCAATCAATCATTCAATCAATCAATCAAGTAATCGTTCGCAAAGAAGATAGGTACATAGGAAGCTAATTCCTCCAAAGGAGATGAAAGTGAATTTATGCTGGAATAGAAACAACGACGCCCGTGACGAACATAGGGTGATTTTGCTACCAAGATGACTCCGCTCAGCCAGATAAGATTACCCATAGAAGTAAGCAACAACGAAACAGTTGAGCTCTTTAGTGCTTTGCCTATAACTAGTGCTAATCAATTTGCCTAAATCATTTCGTGATAGTCTGTTAGAAATAATTGACTTACGTAGTATGTCCATGATACCTGATTAAGATTCCAAAAACAAATAATAGGCAACTTTTACCTCGAATTTGTACACATCTCAACTTCTTATCTAAGTTGGTACCAAAATTCATAATCTATGGAACACAAAAATTAAATATTCATACAAATCTGATTTATGCGGCTTACGCATTTTGCCCCGAGGTAGGAAACTGGACAGAATTTGAACAATTGGCGTGTATGCTGGAGAAACCGCAGGCGGCATGTAGCAAATTACAAGGACTCCAAATAAAGTAAAGAGCAAAAGCTCACAACCTTAAATTGATCGTACATTCTTAGTACGTGAACAACGACTTCAACGAAATCGACCGACTGACCATTGGATAGTCAGTTTTCAAGACAACCCTCCAAGATGTAGGTAAAACTGACATCGACCATCATTTCCTGCAATCTGTTTAATCCAGACTTTCTGGTATATTTCAAGGCATCAGTAGCCATTACCGGAATCGCGGATGCAGAGACGAATCTTGGCTGTGAGGCTAGAGTGCCCATGGACCGACTGTGATGAGACGCTTGCAAATAAGAACATTGAAGATGTATGGTAAGGGCAAACTCTCTTTCCAAAACAATCCAAATTCCCCTTTTCAGAACTACCAAATCACTTGAAAAGAGACACTATTCAACATGTTTCCAAAAATGTATGTTATTTGTGTTTGGATGTCTATGTCTATTCACAACTACCTAAAACGTTAAAAAGCCCTCTCTTATGTTTGTGGGTTCGAGTGTGCTTTATGTATATTTAATTTTATATTTTGTGCCTGACTTTTGTGTATTATTGTAGATCATATTTTAAGTTAATGATCATTTGTCAACACATTTTGCTATAATTTGAGCTCAAAACCTTTCTTGTTCCTGGTAAATTATGTTTTCTGCTTGGTTTTTGTCATGATGTTCACTTGAATTTGAGTTCAAGGCCCGACCTTGTTTAACGATTTTGATATTTTCTTGAAACGAAATTCTTTATCAATTTGATGACAACATGACCCTCATCGTGGGCATGGTGTTGTGTGATAGGTCAGGTGACAGGCTGTATATTAGAGACTTGGGGGATAATTATTTATTTCTATATTTAGTTCAGTCCTGGAATTATTTATTGTTGTATTCCTATTTTTGAGATTGTTCCTTTATTTAAATCATTCATTAATATTACAAACTGCTCATTGACTTCTGGACTATTGTGAACTCATTTAAAGACAATCTGTGCTATATCGTTCTGATACATCAAGAATGTTGGTAGATTAACCAAATAAAAATTAATGGTATATCACACCATTAAAAGCTTTGAATTGATTCGGAATATTCAATACGTTTGGATTTGTGATAGAACATTTAGGATTGTTTGGGATTTAATTCAGATTACAATATTTATCGCTTACATTTTTACTTTGTATTCTTGGGAAATAAATTATTTATTGAAACCAACTAACTTCCAGGTTCTACTTTTATCTGTTACGTAGCATCAGACCGTAGTGTCATGACAGAGTATATTATCACTCCTACCTTTGCTGGGGCCCCGAGTGGCCGAGTGGTCTAAAGCGCTGACCGTTACGGATCACTGCCATCTCACCTCTGTCTGCGTAAGTTCGAGTCCAGGCTCGGCTAACGTGGGTACGTGAGAAAGCCTGCCAGTAGCTTCTCGTGGGTCGGTGGTTCTTCCCGGGATTTTCCAGGGTTCTTCCTCCACCATTAATACTGGCCGCCATGTATAGCCTATCTTGTGCTGAAAAATGGCGTTAAGCCCTATAACAACAACAACAACAACAACAACCTACCTTTGCTTGTGTGTGATAGTGTGTGTGAATATGATTTTGGCCCCTTCTTTTAATCCTACCCAGACTTATTTGATAGTTTGTTGGTGTGCTTGTAAGTAAAATGTCTCTTAGTACTGCTACTGCTTTCGTTCTAATAGTAAGTGCCGGGGGTTTTAATCAATCCCACTGCTTATTGGATAATAATCACATGGCGGGTGGTGAATAATACTCAAAAAGCGGGATGTTGGATAGTACTCAAAGGTTGGTGTTGGATAATATTCGAAAAGTGGGTGTTGGATAGTACTCAAAAGAGGGTGATAAAAAGTACTCACAAAGTTGAGTGTAGAATAGAACTCGAGCAGTAGGTGCTGGATAGTATAGTAAAAAGTGTTGATTTTGCCCATTTAACTCACTGGTGCCCACAATCCCGGCGTAAACCTACGGCTTAATGTTACTTCCCGTTAGACCCCCAAGTGAATGCTTCAAAACACCACTTACATACAAACACAAGACAAATAAACAAAACAACCCATTTTTCAACACAAAAAAAAAACCAACAAAAAAACCTGGCCATGTTAGAATTTATGGCATGATAATTCTGATAAAAGAATTAGAGACAGTTTGAAAAGCTTATTATACAGAAACAATTGGTTACTGAAAAACGTCTTTTAAAATGACAAAATGTACAAATAAAAAAAAACAAACAAAAACAAATATGGACTAGGAGCTAAATTACTAAGAACTATTAAAGCTGAACACCAAAACCCTAGACTGATGCACACGTACTGATAGTCTACGAGGCATTATACCAGATGCCAAAATCTATAAGCTATCGAAACGGAATATAACATAACATAACCCATTATTTACTATATATACGGACACGCATATGCATCAACACAGGCACAACCACTTATCCCAAACATCCAGTTTAATACATGAGCTAACACGTATTTATGTACAGGTACGATATACACAGAAAATTACATAAACTTTTAAAAACACCAACACATGCATTTAAAAATTATTAAACTTATTACCATTTAATGAATACAATAAACCTCAAAGTAGCTCAGTGACAAATTAGTAGATGATGCAATATCATCAGATTGAGATACCTATTGCAATTATGTGATCAGAAATTTCTTAACATTTGCCTTAAAGCTAGGTCCCAAGTTGAGGAATAGCACTATATTTGAACGCCAACGTAAATAAAAACTGTGTTCAATAGTTGTGTATTTTGCATATTATCACAACATGCCATAAATTATTGTTCTTCGTTTCTTTGGACATTTCTTGAACGGAAGAAATAAAAAGCAAAACTTTCACAGAAAAATAAAAATGCGTTCAGCCGTCATTCGCTTCTATCGCGTTCCAACCAGCTGAGCATGACGAAAATACATCCATTTCCTACTGTCAGAATTTGATTCCATCAGGATAAAGACAACAAAGTAAGTATAATCATTTAATTTAAATTTGTGGAAGGGTGTGGATATGGTCTACCAAGTGTGTGAAATAGTCCTGAACATGTTACCTTTTATCAGTTGACTTGGGAATATGCTACACAAGGCCATTATTTAGGCAGTACGACGCAGCATAAACATCAAACATATCATGTGAAACATCTTACGTTGTAGGACTACTTCTACCCATGGCTAATTCTAACTAAATTATGGGCTTATTTGACCCTAGTCGTAAGATGTCTCACCTAATATTTATGGTTTGGGTGCGATGTCTTACATCGTAAATCTGCAGTCGACTGACAGGGGTAGGATAGGCCAGATTTTTTTTTATATCGACGCTTTTCCAATAAAGTAAACTCATGTAGCTTTAGTCTGACTATGTAGTACTCTGATGTCCTTTTCTAATAAATTCATATTTTCACACAATGAAAGGGACTTATTTTCAATTTCCATTAATCTACATTTCAGTTGGCTAAAATGCGATGGAAGCTAGGAATGCAGAAATCGGATTAAGTTGAAGTATGTTTCTTTAATGAAAGGAAGAAAAATATAATAATATTGAAGAACGTGTTAGGCTAGCTTTATTTCGTTCAAAATACTTACCATCCTATTAACTGATTTCAGCATCCCCATTTTGGCATACCTATATGTTACTTTCATGTATTTTGACTGACATTCGTTTGGTATTAGGCCTGTGGAAACTGTACATGATCTAAGCATAGACAAGACAATTGCAGCTTTTGAAAGTGCAATAAATGAGTTACAAAATATTTAAAAGTTACAAAAAGTTATCAGCACTTTCTTTTACAATTTACCTTTGAAGTACAGGAGTGAAATTGTCCAAGTGGAGCTAGCAGTTTTTTTTTACATGAGCTGAAGTAAGGACAAGCTGTAAACCTTTAACCCAAATTACATCCCTTAATCCTACACCAACATAAAGGGAGCTAAATGCTCTTTTCATAATACTCAAAATATTCAAGGTCTTTTATAAGTAGTCAGAATAAACAGTGCAGATAGTCTGTGAAATTTATTTTTCTTTATAAATCTAACCTTATGCAAAATATGAAACTGTAGAGTGCCACCTTAAAACAAATATGAAAATTTTTACAATGTTTCTTTATCTTTTAATCATCATTTTTCTTGTTCTTAACAAAACAGTAAAAGAATATTGATGCTAACTTTGCTTACGCTTACACAACATGCCTAGTGGCAATATTGTGTGTGAAATGACCCTAATTATGGGGAAATAAGAATTTTTAGAAAATTCTTAGCAAACAGGAGTGAAATCAACTTAAATTTAAAACAGTTTTATTCAGTGAAAATACATTGTAGTGAAAATCTTTCTTTTCACTCATTTGTCATTAAATTAGGAGAAGAAAATCAAGACAAAGCATATCCTTACTATGCAAATACGTGTAAGAAACTATTTAAAAGGTAATAAATGTTATCAGCTTTTTTACAATTGACATAGTAAGTCCAGAAATTGAACATGACCAAGTGGAGCTAGCAGTATTGTGTTAGATGTACATCTGAAGAAATTCAACGCTGTATTCTCTATAACCCAAATTACATCCATCGTTCACACACCAAAATAAAAGAAACTAAATTTTTTAATAAGAATACCAAAGATGTACAAGTTTTATTTAATAGCCTGCAGAATCAGTGAGTACATTCTGGTAAATTATTTTTCCTTATAAATCTAACCATATGCAAATTTCAAAACTGTAAGAGTGCCACCTTATTACACTCTATTGTTGTTGATTGTACTTGATTTGACAGGTTTGGTAAAGAGCGAATCGTTCTGAAATTAAAATATGACATAGTATAAGCAAGAGTGAGATCATGATTGAGAGAAGCCAGAGTATATGTTTACATGTTTTAGTGTTTATATAATATTTTTATGCATTTGAAAGTAGCTTTTTTGCGTCCTGTTGGATTTATATGCTTTATTCTGAATTTCATTGGAATTACTACCCTTATAGTCATGTTGTGAAGGCAGATGGATTTGTTTTCATTCTTCATGGGAAGCTATGTTCTGTAAAAATATTATGAATGGTACGGGAAAAATATGAGAGCTTTTATATTGCATTTATCCACCTAGAGACATTGTTGCCAACCTTTCCCATATATATATATATATATATATATATATATATATATATATATATATATATATATATACTCTATATATATATATATATATATATACAGAGAGAGAGAGAGAGAGAGAGAGAGAGAGAGAGAGAGAGAGAGATAAAATTGCTTGGTAGGGATTCAGTTCGAGAATCTTCAGGCTTTAATCCCTTTGAATAGGCTTTTGGGCAAGAGTCCGTGGACCGTTTAAGTTGTTACAAAAGAATCATTTTTCAAATGAAGATACAGAAGATAATCTTTTCGATTATGTTTCCAATTTTAAATTTACTTTGTCTAAGTCTGTGAAGTTGCAGGAGCTAAGCTGCACTCTACTAAGTCAAAAACGAAGCTAAGTTATGACAAAAATGCAAAGTAGAGATGTTTTGAACTTGGTGATAGAGTTTGGACTCTCTTGCCCGTACCTCAAAATCCTCTTTAGGCTATGTAATATGGTCCTTACACAGTTGAAAAGAAAGTAAGTGACTTTAATAATATCATTGATACTCTTAGAACTTAAAAACAAGAAACAACTTTGCCATATTTATATGTTCGAGGAATATGTTGATAAAAATAACCATGTTAATGCAGTCACTTTAGTTGCATCTGTCCCACACAATGAGGATCTAAGTGATGGAATGCAATCAGACTGTAGTGACTTTAGATATCCAATCTTTGGAATTCAGAAATATTCAGTAATATCGATTAGAAACTTTCTGCAGCAACAAGAACAGAATGAACTAAAGCATCTATTACTTGAATAGGAGCCCTTGTTTCCCGATATTCCAACATGGGCAAATAAAATCTATCATGACTTTAAAACTGTAGATTCCTCACCTGTGAAACAGCATCCATACAGGATGAACCTCGTCAAACAGGTATGGTTGAAAGTGGAAATTAAGTATTTGCTGGAGAAAGATTTCACAGAACCAAGTAAAAGTGACTGACGTTCACCAGCTATTCTGGTACCAAAACCAGATAATACTTTCTGCATGTGTCCACATGTGAAACAGCATCCATACAGGGTGAACCTTCTCAAACAGGTATGTTTGAAAGAGGAAATTCAGTATTTGCTGGAGAATGATTTCACAGAACCAAGTAAAAGTGACTGACGTTCACCTGCTATTCTGGTACCAAAACCAGATAATAGTTTCTGTATGTGTACACATGTTTGTACGGACATTAAAAAAGTGAACAGTGTTAATAAAACAGATTCATTTCCATTACCAAGAATCGATCATTGCATTGAAAACATTGGAAATGCAAAATCTGTCACCAAGTTTTACCTTTTGAAAGGTTTCTAGCAAATTCCACTGACAGAAAGGGCAAAGGAAATTTCAGCATTCATAACTCCAGATGAACTTTCAATATAATTGTAATACCATTTGGGTTGAAAAGTTTATATTGTACTTTTCACCGTTTAACGTAATTAAATCTGGTCTGGATAACTGTGATGTTTACATCGGTGATGTCATCATCTACAATGACACCTGGAAAGATCACTTGGAGATGATTTGGAATGTTTTTATAGACTTTATAGACTCAATTATGCAAATTTGGCAAATAATTTATCCAAAAGTGAGAATTACCGTGCTAGGTTTACATTTCTAGGACATATTTTGGGACACGGAGAATTAATACCCATAAATGCTAAGGACACGTCTGTATCTGATTTCCCCGTGCCTATCAGCAAAAAGCAACTGATGAAATATTTGGGTATGGCTGTATACTATCAGAAATTGTGTTCCAATTTTTCTATAATTGCTAAACCCCTGACAATTTTTTAAACAAGAAAACCTAGTTTTATTGGTCTCAAAAATGTCTCTACTCTTTTGATAAGTTAAAGGAATTACTTGAGAGTGCACGAGTTCTTGCAGAACTAAATTTCAGTCAATCATTTAAAATGTATGTTGATGCAAGTGATGTTGGAGTTGGTACAGTAATGATTGAAGAAGATAAAAATGGCGTAGGCCACTCTGTGTGCTATTTTTCCAAGAAATTAAATAAGGATTAGAGAAACTATTCCACTATCGAGATAGAATGTTTGGCTTTGATATTGGATTTGCAACACCTTGAAGTGAATATAGGTACAGCTCCTTCTCCGATTCTTGTATTTAGTGATCTCAGCCCCTTTATGTTCATTGGCAAGATGAAGAACAAAAATCATATACTATTAAGGTGGGGGTTGATGTTGCAGGATTACAATATTGACATCATGTACACCAATAGAAAAGACAATATACTAGCAGATGGACTTTTATTTGTATATAAATATTACACAACTTCATGTATAGTTTGTGTCACGTATGTAATTTTTAATCATTTGTATGTTTCACTAAAAGTTAAAAGAAAGCTTTAGCATATAGTTTTCTTTTTATGAGGAGAGGTGTTATGTATATTTACTTTGCATTTGTTTGTTCATTTAATGCTGTGGGTTCTGCAAAATTGTATCTTGTAAATGACCTTGTCCAAAATAAAGTTCATTTGCTACCTGACCAGAATTATTGATTTTTTTTATTCTGTAAAAAATTAATCTCTTAGTGTAGGATAAATATTAAGATAATTATCCTAGTCACAGTCAAGGACATTATGCTTATCATGTTCTTAGTATAATTTTAGTAGCAGACCTTCTAACAACCAATATGAGCGTTCTAGAAATAAACGTTTGACCCTAATTTGGGAGGGTCTTGTGTCTTCGTTTGTATATAATATTGTTTACCGGAAGAATTATTTATTCTTGCTATACTTTTTGGAGAATCTTTTGTCTTGTTGTGTTCATTACTATGTTTGATTTTGGTAAAATTATTTATTCAGAATTTTTTTCACTGGAAATACAAAGTGCTCATAACAATATTCTTGGACAGAGATATTAACTGGGATTGTATTATTGCTATTCATCAAGAAACTGTTGGCACAGCATTCGGGCAATTAGTACGTTAGTACAATAGAGGGAATTATGCCACTGCAGGAACATCAACACCTTTAGCATTGGAAAATATTTAAACTACGACTAAAGTTTCTTAAGAACTTTATTCATTAGGACTTGTGTTACAAATTCTAGGATTAATTGAGATTTAATTCGCAATACCGTAAATTATTTCATATTTCACTTTGTATTCAAGGTAAATAAATTGTTGGTTGAATTTTAAATATTTCCTGGATTTCGCTCTTTTCTTTTACTTATTTTAATACGATCTGGTCATAATACTTTGTCTCTGTTGGATGTTGAAGAGGAGGAATAGTCTTTTGAGAACAGGACAAATGAAGTCTATCTCCTCTTACTCCTGATTTGTGCCCAAAACTACCTGGTACACAATTCAGATTGATCCTTTCCAGTTTGGTAAAGCTCTCGGGTCATCGACAGCAAACAGATCTCCCCCTGCGTCCTCCTTCTTCTACAGTTAAGAAAATCGCTCAGAGGTTCTCGAAATGTCAAAACTTTACTTTGCAATGTTGAGGATGGCCCACTCCCTCCTCTATCATGAGACCATTTTTTTTTCTGCCAGCTACTGGGAACACTCCCAGTGTCATACGAAACCTCCTCGTCTTGATGCCGGTGTGGCCAAATTATTTCATGTAGAGCCTGGGCAAGATATTCTGTTAAGGACAGTTAAGCCAAGAAAAAAAATCTGACCACAGATCAGTAAAACTTTGCATGACAACCTCTACTCAGCTGCTTCTTTTAGCATATTGGAAGAGGCCTACTTGAACCCATCTACCCTTCTGGAAATTGTGGCCAAGACTGCATACACTTCCTGTTGACCTACTTTTGCTGGAGGAACCGCTTAACATCTGCCACGACGTTGCTGCTTTGGTCTCCTCAAAGGTCTTACTCGACCATAGTAAAGACCTTCTTAGTGCTGCTTTGCTATAACCCAAGACTCTAAATGGAGGCCTCATTCCTAATATGGCTTCTCAAGACTTGTAGAATTAGCAAGATATATGGAACCGATAAAAACAATGCATGCACTTTGTTGTGTTAACAGGTGGAGGTAAAAACAGGAAAAGGTAGTATTAAAATGCTAAAATGCTGCCTCCATGATATCCTCCAAGAAGAAGGGATTTAGGTAGGCAAAGGAGATAACAGAGGTTATAGAGGGAATGTACATTCCTCTGACAACCTTCGGGATATCTCATGGCTATAAGAAGCAAGCAGAATCCTCACCAGAATATTACTGAATCATCTTCTGCATCATTTCAATCATGGGCTCCTGCCTGACTGTCAGAGATATTACAAGGATCAAGGACCATAGACATGACATTTGCAGCGCATCGACTTTACGAGAAATACCAGGAACAAAACTCCAACATGTTCACGATTCAATTTTCATTGACCCGACAAAAGCCATAGCACATTCGTTCTTTACGGCCACTGGAAAATTTGTAGAAGTATAGATTAATATTTTATGTGCACAAGAATATTTGTTATAATTGATGCACAGGAATGAGAATGGGACATGGGAAATGATTAGGTCTTAAAAAGGCCAAAATGCCATTTAAATTTGCTATGAAATTGTGAAAATATCTTCCAGTCCTTTGCAAGATATAATTTGCACAATGAAAGTTTTCCTTATTATTAAAGAATGATGGGATTGAAAAAGATTAATTAATCTATTAAAGAGCCAATGATTTGTTCAGAATTACCAGTGATTGAACATCGAATAATGTTATTATCAATGTTTATACATAAATATAAATTATATTGACCATTTCAGTTTTTGGTAACTATTTGTGACATATGTACCAATATGAATGCTGAGTTAAGTTTTGTTCCCAAACAATAGGATGATCAGAAGAGTCTTCTGTGTTAAATAACCAAAATTTACATTTATCAAATATATTGCCATGAACTTTTGAAATTCTGATCAAATATCAAGAACGTTACAAAATCTTTTATTTTAGGTTCAAGTGCTAAGCCCTTATCTTAAACAATTTGAGTACATAAAGATTAAGGGCTATTGTTAGAGATATCAAAATTTTAGAAAACTTCAACTGGTTACCCGTCGGTTCTAAAGACCGGTTGCCCTGGTACCAGATCAAAGGGAAATTAAATGTGTACAAACCTGAAATTAAGTGAACATTTTTTTAAACTTCACATTACACTATAAATATCACTACCTTATGTCATTTGGTACAAAATCCAAGAATTCATCATTTGTATCTGACAGAGAACTGAAAACCTCCTTCGTGGTACGTTCTAATTATCGCTGTGGTCTAACACCATAAATATCATCTGACTCCCTTTCTTGGGCCTCACTGTCATATGTGGATACTTATTTAGAGACTGAGTTTAAGTTTTTGAAAGTAACATTTTAACAATACATTATGAGAAATCTATTCAAGGTTGTAACTGAACAACATGTCAGTTGTGCAGCAAGATCAAATAACCAGCCTCTGCTACTTGCCACTGTACCACACTGGTGGCTCAGTCAAACAATTGTCGCGTGGAAAAACATGGGATTCAGGAAGAGGCAGTTATCTGCTTGGCACTGCAGCTTAGTCTAAATGATTGTCAACTTGAAAACAAAGTGAGTCCTTCGTGTGCTTAAATTCCGGCAAACGATTTGATAGAATGATGTACATTGAGTTCAACAACTAACATTAGAAAATGATATCTTTCCAAAATGGAATTAATCAAAACATGTACCTTCAGCGAGTAACGAAACAAGAATCAAAGTTGGACCTTATACACAGATATGAGTGATATATGGATCTATCACCATGGATGAAGAATGTATAGAATTTATGCAGAAATATGAACAATGTGTGATCTATTACAAAAGGGTATCAAATTATAGGATTGATACACAACTATGAACAATATTATGATTCATCACTAAGGATGATCAAAGTATAGAATCTGTACAAATATTTTAATAATGTTTCATCAACAAGTAGGATATATGTATTATTGATTTCATTCATGTGGTGATATTGAATTAAAATCTGGAACACATATTAATACCATCCAGTTGCCGATCCTGATGTATTTCTGCTCCCACAGCTATCGCCGAATGGTCAAGAAGCCACAACGCATGGCCCGCCCCTCCCAATCGAATGATTCATCCAGAGCTTCCATATAACTTGCTGACCCGTTGGTCTCAAAGTTTTGGTTCCTCACTGCATGAAAACCAAAATCGTCCTGTGACTCACCATTCAAAATTAGCTAAAAATATGACGGAATCATATAGTACCTGAGACACAATTAAATGTGAATACAATAATTTACACTATGCTTGTGCACCCATGAATTAGGTTCATTACATATTACTTCATCAGAACTGCTATATCAGATTATAAAAAGAACAACCAGGTTTGTACACGAAGTTGCATTTGACTAGAATAGTCTCAATGAATTATTAGAACCAGTTGTGATAAACCAATTCTGTCACATAATATCGAAAACAAATATGAATGCAATTTTATTTTAATTAACCTCCATAGATGAAGATTGCTTGCGTAAAGTGGACAGCTTCCTGATAATAATTTGTGATAATTAGAGACTTTATAAGTATCCTTGTTATGGTGACATTAGTGGCCATAGAACTTAAAATTGGGTTTCTCGCTGCAGGCACAATTTGTAAACCGAGCTCAGTACGTGTATTTTGAAATAGCTAAAGATAAAAATAAACCACATTTCGGTAACTCTGTAAATGGTAACGAAACCAAAGCAAAATTTTTGTTCATGTCTAATTACATGAACATTAAGTACATACAATTCCGTGACGCTCACTAGCAAAGAGAAACAAAATATAATGATATTTTATGTGTCTTTTCGCGCAGTTAATTTTATTTTATATCCTGCCATGTTTAAGTAACAAACAAGTGACAATGATGCCCTTTATTGTCAAGCGCACCGTGACAGAGCCCAACATAGCGATCACTTTAGTGTCTATAAACAAATCCTTCCATACATGCATTTACACAGTAGGTGAACTTCAGTCTTAATTGTTTTTACTTTAATGTCTGGATTTATACCACCATTGTTGAATTTGAAATGAAACATTGGGGTGGGCACAGCATGCTGGCTATCTTCTTGTTATTAAAGTAAAATTCTGAATGAGTTGTTCAAAAAAGATGGTGAATGGTTAATCTAAATTATCAATATAAATTTCTTATTCATTCATTTTGCTGATAAATATGTTACTTTCGATTTGTTTTTTCAGCTCTTTCTCCTGCTCATTATCCTGCCGTATAGCAAGGCCAGCTTGGGTGACAATTGCACTGAAGCTGGTAACTGCACACAAGCCAATGCGATATGTTCTGGTAGAATTGGAACACCAGGAGTTTGTGTATGTACAGGAGGATTCTATGGCAGTAATGGTTCTGAACTTGTAGGAACGTGTGAGCAAAGTGAATAATTATAACATAGACAGCCTTTTTATGAGAATAGACCCAGCATAACCTTTTAACTAAGTTGATTTGAAAATTACCAGCCATTATACATGTAGTGCCCTGCAATGAGATGAAGTAGGAATATATTAATCACCGTTCATCTATCTATTTGCATGTCCATCCATTCACATTTATAACTATAATAGCACTACAACCCTTACATATAAACAAATGTGCTTTGTTAGGTTAATTGCTTGTTACTGGTGGATGAGCCTTTATATGGTTTTTCTTTTCAATTCCAGTTTTGATGGAGGTATTGCTCTTTTTTGATCACTTTTAGATCTCCAGTCAAGCAGATTCATGGCAGCAGCATATAAGTACTCAGCAGAGCTTGATACCGTTTTACATTGACTTATAAATTTAAATGTGCCTTTTAAGGGTTTTGTCTCATCTTGATTTTGGTTAGGGTTAAAAGGTGTGGCATATTATGTTATAATGTTCATCCTTGTATCCATCTGTTACTAATTTCATTTCTGTACAATTACTCAAGTTATCAACAATCTATAGTTACCAAACTTTGTGGATGACTTTCATTTGGTGTAAGGAATATCCTCTCTTCTTGGGCTCAAAAGCCTGAAGGTCAAAGTCATTGTAACTGAAAGAAGAAAACTGGTTTCTGCAAAATAACTCGTTCTCCACCATATACGGTAATCAAAATTCATGAGTAGCTAACAGCTCAGGTAAAGAAGAAAATACTTGATTTCAGGATGAGAAATTGTCAAGTTCAAACTCAACGACAGAGAGATGAAAAGTCTTTTTGCACAATAACATTAGTTCTACATCACAGACTGGACCAAATAATTGTGGATGGCTTACACTTGGGATAAGGAGAAAGTTTATAGATTTTTGGAGTTAAAGGTTACCATGGTTGAAAAAATAAGAATAGCTTTTTCCACACCATGACATTAAATACACGTCACAGACCTGGACCAAACACTGTTGATGACTAACACTTAGGATTAGGTAGGAACGTATTGATTTTGGGTTCAAAATGTCAACGGTCAAGACCACTGCGGTTGACAGAAGAAAGTGGTGCCAGTATACAAATCTCACTCATCTATGGAACCTTTTCTAACATCTGTCATTTACAGCACTCCTTGTTTCATTTTGTTTCATTGCAGCGGTCTTTCAATCTTGAAGTTCCTTTACATTTTGTTTTTCTTTCCTGTAAAAACAAATTACAAACTGCACAATAACTATGTAATGCTATGTACTGTAAACATGTTATTTTACACCAGTTGGCCAAAAATACTGTTATAAAAGCAGATTTCTCCACATAAATAGTTGAAATTTACTGCTTTTGAAAAGTAAAACTATTATTTGAATAAATTAAATAAAATCCCAAACTTGGTATTTTATTAACAATTTAGAGACACCAGCCAGAAGCAGTCTACTGGAGACAAAAATATTCCTACCAATACAGCGTACAGTGTGATTCCATGTCTAAATAGCAAGCTGTTAAATAATTATCTTATTGTAATTTGTGGAGTTTAAGCTAAATGTGGGATTTTTTTTATTGTTGATGTGTTGTAAGTAATAAAGGGATCAGAGCTGGTCCATGATGTCTTCTGAGCCTTGGATGAAAATCGGCCAACCGTTGGCAGAGACCAACCATAAAATAATTTAACCAACCAAAATGCCTAAATTTGTGCTTTCTCCCAGTGAAAAGAAACCACCAGCTAAGAAATATTAAACGAAGTACAGCAATGCTAGAATATCAGAGTTTAAGCATGTGCAATCAAGTAGCAAAGGTCCTGAGTTTGCATTGTGTTTTGCAAAGGTATGCATATTTTCTGTTTTTCATAAACTATTTGCAATTTTCCTGAGAGTAAATTAAGTTCAAGTCCTATGTCAAATATATTAGATACAATAAATTGCAAAATAATTAAGTTTAAAGATGCGATGGAAGGTACATCAATGCATAAATACATCATATTATTCATCTAAATATTTTTATTTACATTGGTGAAATATTTTTATCTCAGTGATGAGGAGAAAAAGCCATTAAGGATGTGGCTCAGGAACACATCTTAAGTCCAATTCAGGGACCTTCTCCTTTGGGTGAGCACAGGAGCATTCGAGAAGCAGTCAGTAACTTTATAAACCCAGCAAGAGGATAACTGAAATTCAAACTTGTTTGCAGTCTGACCGTGGTGGTTCTATCATTACAACATTCTCATGCTGATACAAAGAGGACTTTCCATTCTTCACAAAATACAACGAGATTCAATGGGAAATCTGGAACAGAGAACTACTGAGAGACTGATAAGTGTCAAGCTTGATAACTTCAATGAATGTCATCTGTGTGGTAACCAGACAGTCATCCTGTAAAGGAAACTAAAAACGATTATGAAATATCCTTTCATCGATGCTTAAGAACAACAACTCTTCCGTGTTTATTAATTGACAATATACTGATTAGAGTTAACTAATTATTATTGTAACATTTTCCGTCTGAACCTAAATCTAATTCATGTTCAAAACTTGCTGTTTTATTTTTGTGGCCCAAGATGCATCTGTTTTATCTTCAGTCCCCTTACAACATGTAAAATGTACGCCAATAAAAAATCTATTGGTTTAGAAGCCAATCTACTGATCACAATTGTTAAATTTCTGGTTTCAAATCATGGTTCTGTCAATGTGTGTTATCTGGTGGCCATAGTCAAATCATGTTATTGGTTGCATCTTGGAGTCAAACGTTTTGGAAGTCCGGGTACATGAATAAGCATTTTCTTCTGATGTGCATCTTATTGAAGAAAGATAGCTCTGCATGGCTGTTTTCAATTTCTGAACTTTAAAAGTATATAACAACAATGTGTCACTCACTTTCCTGAGCTTTTAGGTCTCCTTGAGAGCTTTATGGCTGATATTGTGACATCTGTCCATCTGCTTGCACAAGATTGTTATTTCTACTCCTCCTAATCTACTTGGATAATTGTTCAAAGTAAGTCCTAAATAACATTGAACCTACATGCAATTTCCATATTTTCACCACCAAAGCGGCCTTACAAATATTATTATCACTACTTTTCCTGAATGGATGGTTATATCAATATGGGATTTTCACTAAAACACTTCTTATGAAGTCTAGTTTGTTCTAAATGAAAATGATGCTGATATGGTGTCTAATATGGCCACCATGGCATCCATCTTGAAAACCTTGTTACTGCTGTTATTCATGAACTGAAAGTCATATTGAAATATGGTTTTCACCAGACTATTTCTTATGAAGTCTAGTTAGTATTAAATTAAAACGGTTCCACATGGACATTCAATATGGCCACCATCATCGCCAGCTGTTTACTCTTGTTGCTGATACTTCTCCTAAGCAGATAGTTATATCAAAATAGGAGTTCACTAAATGACTTCTTATGAAGTCTAGTTTGTCCTACATAAAAACTGTACCAATCTGGTATCCAATATGGCTGCCATACAGTACATCTTATGGTGTCTAGTTGGTCATGAGTGAAAATGGTGCCAATCTGAATCTAGTATAGCCATCTCACCAACTATCTTGAAAATCTTGTCATTGCTACTACTCTGGAATGGAAAGTTATATTAGCATGGGTTTACAGAAGACTTCTTAAGGTGTCTAGTCGATCATAATTAAAATTTCTGCTAATCTAATATCCAAATCGATCACAACAGTATCCATCTTAATCACTGCTTCTAGATGGGAAATCATGCAATAGGTTTTCATCAGAAGTCTTCTAATGGCAGCCATCATAAAACTGTTGTCATTAATACTTCCTCTAATTCATTGGTCTTGAGTGCAAATGGTGCCGATCTAACCTACAAAATGGCTGCCACAATGAGCATAGTAAAACTCTTGTCACTATTTCGTCTGAATGGATGATTATATCGACATAGTATTTGACCAAAGTCTTCTAGTGGTTTCCAGTTTGTCCTACATGAAAATCTTGATTTCAAATATCTTTTTGCATGAGAATATCAGTGAGGGTTTCAACCCTTTGCAGTTAAAAAGAAAAAATGGTCTTGTATTCCTAGAAATATCTTTTGGTTAGTAGAGTTCCAATCCTTTTGAGGAACCCTGGTTGATGTTTTTCAATTTCTTGAGTACATTTTAGGAAGATAGTAATGCTATATTGTGAGAATTGGTTTCTCCATTTAAAAACAAAGCGGACAAAAGTTGTGTACTTAATGCTATATAAAGTACAATTCCATAGAAAACAGTTATGGCTTTCCAAATTGTAGTCTGAAATAAATATCAAACCTGTATAGTAGAAAGAGATAAGAAGCACAATTTTATGTTAACTTTCTCAGCATTGTGAGAGTTGTAGAGCAAGCAACTTTGCTCTGTGCCTTCCCGACTTTAAATGGTTCTCCATAATTTTGAGCAAAACTTATTGCTACTTTTCCAGAAAAATGGTCTTGTTCAAAACCAGTTTCTGCTCAAAGACTTATCACGTGTAAATGTTTCTAAATGGCAATGTTGCAAATTCGATATCCTCATGGCTGCCACGAACAGATGGTTATGAAGACATGGCATTTGAAAAGAAACTTCTTATGATAAGGAGTTGGTTATGAAAGAAAATGGTTTAGATCAAATTTCCAAAATCGATTAAAAAAAAAACTCCCTATGATGTCTAGTTGATTCTAACTGAACGTGGTGCAGACTTGACCTCCAATATGTCTGACATGGTAGCCATCTTGTAAATGTTGTTATGCCTGCTGCTGAGCATATGGTCATATTGACATTTGGTTGTCGATAAAAGATGACTTATAAGATCTAGTTGCTCCAAAAAAAAAAATGGACTGATCAAACCTACAACATATAAAAAATTGACACCGATGGAAAATAACTAATTTACAGTAACATTACCATAACATAATTTCTTCTCTAAACTTCTTAAAATAATGTAGCAAGACTTATCACAAAGCATCCTGTCCTGCTGTATTTGGTGATGGAAAGGTTTGCATATGCATTACTTGAATGGTTTAGGCACTTATGCTGGAATAAGCACACGGAATAAGTTAACAGAATGGTTGTAACATCTAGATTTTGACCTGAATTTACTTTTATTCCTATAGTTCATGCAGATTGATGCATTTTTGGATGATTTGCTTAATATATTTTTCTACATTTAACTGTATCGTTCTATTACCTCTATGTGGTATGTAGACAATAATTTGTTAAAAGTGACGTTAAAACCAATAAAGTACAAAACAAACTATACTGACTGTTCATAGAAAACGCATGGTGTCTAATCTGCAAATTCTTATTCATGTAAATCTTGCTTCATCACTGAAGATTAACAAAAGTAGTTTCATACCAATACACTTTCCAAATTATTTGTTTGGACATTAGAGTCGGTTCTGAATCAGTATAGCCAGATGCATCAAGGACCAGAAAGTATATTTAGAAGAGAGTGTTTAAATTGATCTTTAATTTGGATCTTGTTCAAGGCTGAGCTTAAACTGTCCTATTTGTGATATTAAAAGGCTTAGAGGATAGTAGTTAGTTTGGAATGTGGTCTCTACATTAGTATTTTTCATCCAACCGTGTGGAGAACTTCAAAACATTCATCATTGACAAGATGGAAAATGACCTCAGTACAAATACTGAGACAGATAAAAGACTGTCCTGGCTTTTTAGCTCTGTTCTCCAAAGTGTAAGCTACATGCAGTGTACCTCCGGCATCAGCATCAGTATTTCATGCATGAAAGTAAATAAATAATGCACACCATCCATGATTATTGACCGTTCTTTCTTCCTAGGTCAAAGCAACCGTTAGGAAAGAGTTTGATAGCACCTACCTCCAGGGGAAGGGGCTAATCGTGGAAACTTGGTCTTGATGAACCTATTTCATTTTGCTTCGTTTTATACAAGGTATAAATATTGTTATACCAGAAATGATGAAACTTGGTGAGGGAATGCATCTTGAAAAGTACTATGATCTCATCACAAAATTTGTCATTGTGACCTATATTTCATGCATCACTGACTGAATTATCCAAGTCTATGATTGTATGAATCTCTATTATTACCACAACCATGCCACAAAAGGTAGGTCACTGTGACTTACATTTCGCATTTAATTAGTCTAGGCTAAGTTTTTGTGTTTAAATCAAGACCAAGTAGTTTTTGTGCTCTTAATCTATACTGTTATACATATTTCATGAAATTGTGTAAAGGAATGCATCTTTATTAGTAACACTTGCTCATTACAAATTAGGTCACTGAGACTTACATCTCATACTTCAGTGAGTTCAGTTAAATTTTTGTTTTACGTTTATTTCTCAAGCACTGTTCATAGTAGAATCATCAACTGTGTGATTGTATATATACAATATTTTGTGCCACACGTTACTACCAAAGGAGGGTCATGGTCGTCTCGTTTTACTGTGTGAGGTTAATTGTTTAAATTTAGCCCAGTACAAATAAGCTTTTATGTACTGGTTTATTAAGATTCATGAAATTACGTGAGTGGGTGTATTTTAATGAGTACAAAGACTTCATTACAAAGGAAGATAGTACCACAGTTTTTGAACAAAACAAAGCCATTTCTGAGTCATTGCTACAAAAAGCAGGAAAATACTTAGATTTGACCTTTTGATGACATTGATGCAGTGATTAACTCCAAATCATTGAGCTGATGTGTATGGTTAAAAGGTATCTTTGAGTATTTATTGTCCACTTATCAAAAATGATCAGAGAACATTTATGTGTGTGAATTATTCCATACTTTATGATGATTGAGGTGAGGTTTGTATATATTTTCTTATATTTTGTGCAAATAACTTTTCGCAGTTATTATCAATTTTTTCATACCACTTGCATATCAAAAGAAATATACAAAGATGCTGGTTTGACACAAATAGATAATTAGATCAGCCAGTAGTTACATATCTAGTAACCACATATTCAAACAGGATGTCAAAACTGTGTGTAACAAGAGTTTATTAGCAATCATTCACATATTGTTTTATTTTTCTCATCTCAACTATTTAGTTTGTACAAAATGCTTATGCTTGTATTTTCTTCCATATTGTTGTTTGAGGAATTTATATATCAAAATATTGCGTAGATGAAGTGTTTAAACAACTAATCTTTCTTCAAGCTTTAGTCTGCATTTGTCCATACAATCTTATCCAGTCTTGGCAATTTAACCTGTAACTGGAAAATTATACATATTACCTCACCTGTAGTTGAGTAATATCAATAGTTTTACTTTGTATTTGATTGCCCTAATGATACCCAGTCTACTACATTTATTTTGACAGTTATATTGAAAAGGCAGTTTAAGTGCTAGAATCGCCTTACAGCTACAGATCTGTATTAACCAATATAATCTTTCCCAATAATGGTGTTTTAACCAGTAACAGGACAATGTGAGTAGTAACTCGCCTGTAACTGAGTAATACCAGTAATATTACTGTTTATGTGATTGCCTTAATGTCACTAATGGTACATAGCTGTGATTAGTTTGACAGTTATATCAGTAAGACAGCTTACAGCTATAGGGTTTAACTAATAATTACAGTGGGTAAATTATTCAAGCTATGCATGCTACTGGTTGACTGGAGAGGAGCAATGTTTAACATTAAATGTAACACTAGTTAACATTAATGGTTATATATTGTCTCTAGTAGACATCAATGAAATTGTTGGTGATGATGATGATGATGATAGTGACACTAATAATAAATATTATCATTGATTGATATGAAGGAAAATGTTAATTAAAATGGCACTGATACGATTCTGCTTCAAACTGGTCAGTAGAACATTTAAAAATGTCTTCATTTCTTTTATCCTTTTTCACTTCTAGAATAAGCTGACCAATATTGGAGGCTATTAATGCATAGTAGAAAATCCATAAATAATCTCATCACTATTGGTATCTGTATATGTACATGGACGCATTAGCATTAGCGCAAAACATAATCTTCCTAACTTTAACATATTTATGTGTATGCATTAGCTCATCATGCTTTAAGATTTAATCTTAACCCAGGCTCACATTCTTTGGTAGTAATCGATAATTATGTTTTACTAACCATCACTTTATGATATATGATACTGATGATCCTCCTTAATGGGATTCTCACCTCGTAAACGGTCATGGCAAATTATTACACTACTGTAGTTTTATATTTTTGAGGTGTGTTTATGTGCTTGAATATGCACATTTATGTCATTATTTTAGTTGATTAAAATGTACTCATATAATGTTGACATTTCACACAGAAAGTGTTGAAATTATCATTAATTATTGAACTAAACTGATCTAGAGTAGATACCTTTGAATAAGTCTGCGTGTTATATAATGATGAGGATGAGCCAATAGAATCATTTCTTTGACCACTCCGGTGGCCTAGTGGTTAGAGAGTCCGCCTTGGATGAAGGAGTTCTTGGGTTCAAAATCCAGTCAAGTCATATAGAATCTATGTTGGGGTTTGATCTGAGACAAGGAAATCCCAGTCAAGTTGTTACATTATTTGTCTCCCCACGATGCTTGTCCGAGTGGGGAGACATATAATGTAACCCCGCGACTGGGATTTCCTTCTCTAGGTCCAAATGTTTACGTGCGGTGCATTAATACAAATATGTTAATGAGAACTGTGGCGTGACGTGTCATCCGAAGTATACAGTTTTTATGCGTGAGCGAAAAAAAAATAACAACATAAAAAGTTGCATAGTTTTCAGGTATTATCACATTTAATATATGGATGTTATATGAAATTAACAATAAATAGTTAATATTTATCACAAGAAAATGTTTCATTTTCATCAGTTCCAATTTAAAAAATTATATTGTACATAATGAGACGATACTGGGCCCACAGCTCTGTTGTAGTGTATACATGTAGCATGAGTGTCCGTGCTTGGGTTATTCACGGGTAATTTAGAGATCCGTGTCACTGTCGTATTTAATTCTCCTTTTCTTTAGAGGACGTGAAACTGTTTGTGACATACTTGTGTTGTAATTAATATTGATTGTAAAAGTACCCCAGTGTATAAAAGACCCTCCAAATACCTACCCCAGCGGATAACCATGTGCTAAACTTTCAAGTTCACGGATTGTTTGAAAATTTGAAAATTTATTTTTCTGTCTTGGAAATAGGGCAAGTGTTACAGTGAAATTTACTTATGGATTAATGTGTTGGCGGATAAATGATTCCTTCTGGCTGGTAAGTGCATTATTTGCCATTAAATATTGTAGGTATATTTTTGATTCAGCTTGGGCGCAATGGAGATGCTTTAAAAAAATAGAATAAAGTATGTCTGACAGAACACATTTCTGGCTGTTACAAAGTTTTTTGATGTTATTAAGAGCGTTGTAAGTGTATAGGTCTATAGAAAATGTGTATAGATCAGTGTTTTCTATCATAGTTCATTTCACACGGCATTGAGAATTTTATCCTATCTGTAGCACAGTCAATATTCAGGTCAGCATCATTAAATGTAGCTAACAGTATATAATTTGTTTCACACAAAGTATTTAAAACTAATTAAGTAACTTTAGCTACATATAATGACGGTGACCTGAAAATGTACTGAGTCAGACCTGCAGATAGGATAAAGCTGACCATGCTGTGTGCAACGAACTATAGCATAATACCAAAAAGCTCGACATCGTGTGCGTGTGTGTCTGTTTCTCTCCAAATGTTTTGTGTGGTGTGTTCTCAAAAAAGGAGAGACCTTGAGTTACTATGTTGTTTTGTTATATATTTGTTCTTGTTGTTTCATTTGCGAACAACTACGTCAGGCATAGCACAAGACAACAAAGGTTTCTTTCTTGAAAAGTAGTTCCAAGCGCGTGGGCACCTTGACTGAGACGACCTGTCTGAGACAACCAGACTGAGAGAAGAAAAGTAAGGTTAGCAAAACAGCTAGATTCCTCTTTCGCATGGGTGAGAAATACCAAAGACTTATAAAAATAGTACAAGCAGTTGCCTCGCTTGGCGCTCAGCATTGAGAGCTTAAAATGGTCAAATGTTTTTTCGAATATTGTAATATCCTATACAGCAGTTTTTTACTCTTCTAGTTATAACTCAAATCAGCTATGGCATGGCCCTTTGTCGGTTGCACACAGCGAAAATTTGCTATTTTAACCTTGTGAAAGTGTGCTGCAGAAATTGTTACCAAATTTGGCACAGGAAATCCTTGCATAATGTTCTGAAATACTCGTACAAGTTATGTAGAACAACCTTCTCATATTGCTGCTATTCCTAAAGGTAATTCCAAACCTGTGAAAGACTTGAAATAAGAATGAAGATAGGAGAGCTAAAGAAACTTTGATACAATTGTTTTGACAACATCTGCACTCAACAGCGTTGGCGTTGATGTTAACAAGAATCATCCTTTGGACCTAGAATTCTTCACCCATTTCTCGATCTATTGACTGTTCTGTGGACGTTAGCATGTGAGTGAAGTCAGACCTACCTCTACTTCTTATCTTACCGGAAAAATATTTTCCATATTTTGCAGTTGTCAAAGATTTACTGCCAAGTTTCATTATACAGTTTTCTACTGTGCCACTCTTTATTGCACCGTGGGAGAGGTATATATACTTTCTGCTGTTCATGTTTACATATTGCGTCATGTGTGTGTCATAAAAAATAACTATATTCAACTCCTTTTCAAAAACAATTTGACACAAATGTAACAGAAACCATCATGGATTCATCAGTTTTTACATAAATGTGGCACATCTGCTGTCACATGTGGTCACTGTGACAAAAGCCGAAAATTTTTAAACAATTGTTTGACGGATTTGGCAAAAAGCATTGTGAAAGAAGACATTTCAAGAGTAGTTAAATGATGCTCATCTGCTACAAATGTTGACTGCATTATTATCCGTAAACTCCATGAATGACTATTTTCTGTGACTGCCGAAGTCAATTATGCCAAATTCGTCAGATTTTATCCTGGATTTAATGTGTCTCAGTTTTACTCCAATGGTGCTGAAGCATTATACAATGTGTTCTTATTATCAACATTAGAAAACTAGTTTATCTCAAGAATAATTCAGTTGAAAACGTTCATAGAAAACATCCTGGC
>JAECUM010014154.1:0-105099 GCA_016617855.1 Megalonaias nervosa | reverse complement strand
GAGAGTTCAGTCAGCTAGCAGCAATCAAACTAGGTACATCACAGTTATTGTGAGTTTTATTTTTTTATTTTTTTTTTTATTTTGGTTTGTTTAGTTTATTATAGAGTTATGTAACTTTAAGCAATATTTTGGACAGTAATTTTTTTTTGTTAAAGTTTATTTAAGCACAAAACAATATTTAAGGAATTTATTTGTTTATTTTTAATTCCTTTCTCTCTTCCAAATTATATGCATTCTAGTCACTTCTAATTTATTTTTATAAGCAAACTAGATATTATTATATCATTTGTTATTTGAACCTCAGTTATATGGTCAAGTGAGTGTTGTCCTCACAGACCAATTCTTTTATTTATTTCTTAATTTATTTTCTTTATTTAATTAGTTTTATGAAGCTAAAGACATACAGAGAAGTTTCTCTACATTACAAAGATATAATTCCTTTTCTTAAATTATAGGTCCAACAAAGTTATTAGGAAAATAGAATGTCAAAGTCATTGTGAATGTTTTCCTCACAGACCTGACATTCTAAATTCAATTCAACAATTCTTGATTAATCTAGCAATCTATAAAAACATAATTTATTTAAATTTCTATTTTATAATTTACTAGTTGTCTAAGTCATTGTGAGTGTTTTCCTCACATACTTGACAGCCAATTTACTTCCATCTATATTAATTCACTTCAAATAAGTATTATGCTATAGTTGAAGTGTGAAGTCAAGCAAGTGTTTTCCTTGCAGATTTTACATTTCACATATTACAGTCAAGTCATATTTTCTCTTCAGTAGTAAACTTCATTGCAACTAAATCCAGATATGGTAACTCTTTTATAATTTTCATTCATCAAAAGAAGTAATAATATAATGAACTAATTGTATAGTGCTACTGTGTACCCTGACCTTGTGTGAAATTATCATATACCATACTGCACCTCAAGACATTGATAGTATTCTGGCTTAGTGCACAAAACAACAAGACTGTCATGATTATGAACTGACTTTATTCAATGTTTCTTAATAAATGAATCATCATATTATCTTATGGTTGAAAAGAAATCAAGAGTTCGAGTTCACTCCATTCTCCTCTCCTTAGTCAGCTGATAAGCAGCATACTCATCCCTGGTGCCGTACTCCAGTGTAGTATTATCAGGACCTAGCTCGGCCGTTACATTACTGACCTTTTCGAAGCTTTGTCTTTCCTTAGAATCTACCTCTAAGTTCTGCAGACAGATTACCAGTGGCTTCTTTTTCGGAGTAAACCCTATTGATCTGAAATCCTTCCAGGGAATACTAATTTGCTCTTACGATTTCATAATGTATCATTCGAGTCTGAATTGTAATGGCGCCCTCTATCTCAATTTTGATTGGATATCGCTGTGGACCGATCCAATCAAACTTAACAGACAATGTCCCTCTCGCTGTCTGTCAACGAGGAGACGGATAAGAACACGCCCCGTTCACCCCATGGACATTCCTTTCGATCCTTGAACTAACCTTTAACATATAGGTGTGATAGCGGCAATCCTTCGTTATGTTACGCGACCGGTCGCCTTTGCCGACGCAAGTTTCCGGTCTCTGGCTGGTCATGGTAACCTTGCGTAAGAGTTCAACACTAACCCCGCGGCAATCTTTAGAGATCAAACACAAGGCCGCGGTAATATTCCCAAGACAGGTAGAATATAGCTTATACATGAATTTAGCTGTGTGCTTAGGAAACGTGACACCGTGCATGGAGAACAAATAAAGAAGTTACAAAGAGACCTCTTAACACGGAAAAGGTTCTTGAAATACTATAATATTTACTCAGCTTTAAATATACAACTTGTTTACAGTCTAATTGTGAACAGTGCTAACATAATGTCCTTTCACAATAAATGTATTTACCCGATATTGATATGCCCACAAAATGAAGAATCATCAAGGAACAAACAAAGACAGATGCCATCAAGATTGTAAGCTTACTGTTAACTTCTGTGGGGAAAAACATGTACTTAGCTAGTTTAATGGGGGGGGGTGTTGACTGAGAAAACAGGAGAGATAGGAAGTTACGTAATGTCGGACAACCCAAATGGTAACTAGGCTATTTTGAAGTTCACGATAGGTATTGGGTCTACTCTGATGTCAATCATCGACACTTCTTGCCTTGGGATGAAATTTAGGATATAACGTATGGTCGTGAGCGTTAGTAGTATCGTGTGGCGCGATGGCGACAAAAGATGAATAATGCTACCGCCATATTGGACGGATGACACAAACGAGAAAAAATGACGTATCATATAACGACAGTGGGAATTTAACATTAGTATGGCACTTTGGTGACAACGGAAAACAACATGTTAAAATTAAGATATACAATTTCACCTTGTTGCCATAAATGTTTTTGTTTTAGGTGCAAAAAATGACCATATGGCGACAAAAGAAAAGATAACTTTATATATGTCCTTAGGTTTAACATACTCTTTTACACTGATAGACTGACCAATAACCAGTCATCTACTGACCAACATATACACTTATTCACACAACGAGTAGGATGTAAAAGAAGTGGGGTAAAATAAAAGTGATACCCCGTGTGAACAAAACAAAAATTTCCCTACTCTCCCTATCCTACCATTCATTGCCTCTCATCCCCTCACAAACAAAACTACCACCCTTATAACCCCAGTAGTGAGGTGTAAGAAGAGAAAGGGGTAGAGATGATCATACATGCACAAACATAATATCACACCAGAAAAAGTTTCGTCTTTTCAGTAACAAACAAACTATATGCGAAAACATACACTTATGCTTTCACAACTGGAGTGAAAAGAGAGAAACGAGTAGTGGTGCGCACACATACACAAACATACTATCACTATCACACACATACACACAAACATAGCCTGAGTGTTGTAAGGTTCTGACATTTTCGGATTGTTTGAAAGCGGCAAAACGTAAGTACATTGCCTTAGTGCGTCGTAACTGTTCTTATGAGTTGATCTAGATTTGTTTCAAGCATTTCGTCCTACTTCTATATAATTCCTATGCATCTGAAATCGTATAGGGTCAAACAAAGACTCCGCGTTCAAATGTTATATAAGACTTTGAAAAATATCACATCTCTCTCTCTCTCTCTCTCTCTCTCTCTCTCTCTCTCTCTCTCTCTCTCTCTCTCTCTCTCTCTCTCTCTCTGTTACGTGTAGGCTCGTACAAAAGTAACAAGAGAAAAGAGTGAAGCCAACAAGCTTTGTAAATTTTAACAAAATAATTTATTTCCCTAGAAAACATTGTAAAAATTGGAAGTAGGACTTACGATTTGTGAATATAATAAAACATTTAATCCTAGGATTGAAAAATATAAGTTCTATCACTAAACAGTTCTAATAGAATCCGGGTTCGAATCTCGATGAAATTCCAATATGGAGGCGATGACGTCAGATAATGTCTGTACTGATGGTAACAGATCCTTGATTCAATCACAGTTTATAATGTTTCCGTTAAACTCCAGAATAAATTCTTACTGAATTTCTTTCTCCCTGAACGTTTATAAATATAAAGCACTTGTTTACTTTTCTAGAGAATAAATTATTAAATCCAAAAAATAGATGAACTTCAAACAATCTAGCAGCAACAATAAAAACCTCTTGAGCCCTCAAGGTTTAAAATACAACTCACTCGAACTAGTAGAAAATGACTGTTTTCAGCCTCGATTTTAGATCACATGGTGGTTCACGTGACAAGCTACATGATTTCCAATTTGAACAGCGCAATAAAAAAAAATTATAATTATCACGTAGGCAAGAACAGCCCTATCTAAGAACCAAATTCTCACACTGAAAATATATTTTAAAAAAAGAACGGCTGTTTACAATTCAGCTAACACGCGGGCCGAAATGACCTTGGCAATAGCCAATCGTCTTCATTCGATGTTTTCAAAATCTATGAACCAGAGTGAGCTAAAATTAGTGCTAATGTAATACCTTTTACGTTCTATACAAACTGAATTTACTGGCCAAAATATCGAATCCCGTGAAAATAATCATTACAATAAAATGTAATGAAACAAAATTAAAACAAAAAAGAATTTTAAAACTAACACACAAGCAATTTAATTACATATTCGTAACTCTCTCTCTCTCTCTCTCTCTCTCTCTCTCTCTCTCTCTCTCTCACTCTCTCTCTCTCAATGGAAAATGAATGGGTTCGATACCGATGTTAGTACTTCAATTGACGTTTGAACAGATTGCATCGGTTCAATAGGAAAACAGTCACGAAGTATGTTAGGGGACTCTCACTGTGGATAATCTAAGGGCGAGAGTTCTAGATTTTTCTTATTTTTGCAAGAGTTCTAGATTTTTCTCTTACTTTTTCCGGATTATTGGTAATATCATTGATACCAGTTTATCTTGTGAAGTAAATGGTTATCAACAGCCTTTTAGCATCAAAAAGAGCAAAAGTAGGATCTCAGACATACATACATACATGCATGCATGCATGCATACATACATACATACATACATACATACATACATACATACATACATACATACATACTGTTTAGTATATCTATATTTTTTTATAACTCCTGATACATTGTTTTATAAATTTTTATAATTTTATTTAAGTTTGAAAATTGTACGGAATATATTTAGTTATATTTTGCCTACTTGACCTGAGTATGTTAAGAGCGTAAAATTACATAGGATCTATAAAATTACATAGGATATATAAATAGATGTTGACGTAAGTCCTGACAATTACTAATAATAGTCATAATAGTAAGACTTAACGACTCCTTTGGATTAATTTCTCATTGGCTGATGCGGTTTGGACGATTCTAGAAGACTTCAGTAACTTCCCATTTGTTGGGCTAATTCACATGAATAGGCAGTTTTCGAAATAAATTGAGTTGTGCGATCTGTCACGTTGGGTATACTATGAAATATAATTGTAATAAACGGTGTATATAAGGAGAGAACTGAGCAATCAGTTTTCGTTCTATTTTGGAATCATTTTCGTTTCTTGTGTTCCTGTTGCAAAAGTGCAAACGTGTTTTGTGTTGTACTTAGATATTATTTGAGAAGAAAAACATCTCTTTGGACTGTTCAGTGGAAATAGAAAGTACTCATTATTTGGACTATAATATTATTCTGGAACTGTTGTGAATTATTCAAAGGAGGTCTGGACAACGCCATCTTGACAACGTCACAAATCTTGACTTTAAAAAAATAAAAATAAAAAATCAATCTACGATAAGCTCGTAAGAAACAGTTTTGATGCACAACTGCAATGTCCTTAAGTTTTGCCGTTTTCAAACTCATACAGAAAATGTCACGGCTTTAATGTGATAGTGTAATATTATGCTTGTATGTTTGTGAGCGCTGCTACCTACTTCTCTCCGATCACTCCAGGTATAATAGTACATAAGTATGTTTCCATGCATAGTGTGTATCAACATTCCTACCTTTTCATCGGTAATAGTAGGGATGTGTATGCGTAAGCACTCCTATTCTTTTGTCTCCATTCACTCCATATATGATAGCATGCGATTATGTGCATATAATGTGTGTGAACACTGTTACCCTTTTTAGGGCTGACTATTTCTGCCCTTTTCTTTCCTTTAACTTTGCTCCTCTGATCCTTGGAGCTATAATGATGGTAGGGTGTGGTAGTTTGTTTTTAAGAAGGTCGATAAGAAGTTATAAGGGAATATCGTGGTAGGTATTTTTGTTAAACTTTCATCTCCCTCCTTTTACATCTTACCTTTCTTTTAAGTAAGTGTTGTTGTTGGTCAGTAAGTGAACGATTATTGGTCAGTTTATCTGTATGTTGGTCGGTATATATGTGTATTGGCCCGTAAAAGTGTATGTAAAAGTGTCCGTAAGAACGGGTGTTGGCTAGTAAAAGCGTATGTTAACCTATGGACATTTCTAACATCAACTTACTCCTTGTAGCCATAAGGTCAGGTTTGTACCTAATGAAAACAAAAACGCTTATAGCGACAGGAGGAAATTCTTGTTAATTTTTAATTACGCTATCCCTTGTCGCCTTAGTGCCATACTAATGTTTAATTACCCCTTGTCGTCATACTGCCATACGTCCAAGATGGCAGCCATGATGATTTCCATTGTCGAGATACTGCTACACTATACTAATCGTGTTCGGTGTGGCCTTCCTTTCTTGTGAATAATGAGTCTGCAACAGTCACATGTTGCGACAATCATCTCGGCCTGTCAGTTTTTACTGGAGTACTATATTTTGAAATGTTTATCATCATACGCATGTACATCCACACTGACGTGAATAGAAACATACAAATAACACCAATACGATATACATATATAATATTGTCGTTGTCTTACGTATGCACACTTATGTATATATCATGGACATCATATTAGGTTAGCGTTGTTCCTACCAGTAAATATCCAGCGGTATTGACCGTTGTTAAGTAAAAATATTCACCGCTACTTTATACTACAAACACGTGCCCGCATTTACTTCCGACCACGGCTAAATTAAAATGGCAGTGAAAACGTGGAACGATGACCACCATTTATCATGTAAAATATCTGATTAGATATGGTAAATAAATTACAATGTTCGTACTGTGATAAGTTTTGGTCTCTAGAATTACACGTATACTTCGATCTTGCCCACACTAACCAAGAGCACCGACGCTATAATCTATGAGCAGCATATTTAATGACAGACGTATTGGAGGACTTTCTTAGATTTAGGTAGCAAAATGGCATACATGTAGTTAACCTGAATACCCCACATATACTTCGATCTTGCCCACACTAACCAAGAGCACCGATGCTATAATCTATGAGCAGCATATTTAATGACAGACGTATTGGAGGACTTTCTTAGATATAGGTAGCAAAATGGCATGCATGTAGTTAACCTGAATACCCCACATTATTTCAGACCGTTATCATTCTAACCCAGCGTGAATATTTCTCCAAAATTATCTTTGTTCGTAGGTTAATGTGCCTTCTAGAACAGACCCAACTCCGCCCTCCGCCCCCACCCCCTCGTCTCCATGCCGAAATTGTGAAGATGATTTATAGCAAAATCTGCCATTTACCCGTCTAGGATTAGTTTTCTGGAGGAGCAAATATATGAAAACGTACTTTAAATCATTTTAAATTAGTAGTTTCTGAATTTGACCTAAAATAGGAAATAAGCACTTGTTATCTTGCGACCGCTATGGTGACCTTAGTGGTTAGAGCGTCCGCCTCCCATGCGGTAGATCGCGGGTTCGAACCCAGGCCGAGTCATACCAAAGACTTTTAAATATGGTACTAACAGCTGCCTCGCTTGGCGCTCAGCATTAATGGGTTAGAGTTAGGACTGGTTGGCCTGGTGTCAGGATAATGTGATTGGGTGGGACATCATGCTCCAGTCTTCGACACCACTAAAAAAACTGCCACACTGCAGACATCGTAGCGATATGACATTAAAAACTGTTAAAGCTACGTTAAAAAGCTAATCACTCACACACCCTCTTCGCTCGTTATTGGTTGTCTAGGGGGCCCCGAGTGGCCGAGTGGTCTAAAGCGCTCACTGTTACGGATCACTGCCGTCTTACCTCTGTCTGCATGGGTTCGAGTCTCGGGCTCGGCCAGTGTGGGTACGTGAGAAAGCTTGCCAGTAGCTTCTCGTGGGTTGGTGGTTCTTTCCGGGGTTTTTTCCGGGTTCTTCCTCCACCACTGATACTGGTCGCCATGTATAGCCTATCATGTGCTGAAAATGGCGTTAAACCCTACAACAACAACAACAACAACATTGGATGTCGATTCATTTCGTTCCAAGTCAAGCTTTGGCACATTCAGCTATCTGAAACAGTGTTTTGACTTGGTGTCCTCTTGAAGATAAAAATATTCCTGCCGATAGCAAGCGAAATCGATTACCCAGTGAGGGAGTTCGCTACGTTACCTGTTAGGTATTCAATAAAGCTTTGTCCAGAATGTCCAAAGTCACGGACTCGGATTTTTAAAGTTGCTTAAAATTTATAAAATTGGAGAAACTTAAGTATATGTATCGCTGTGTATGGACACCGCTCTTATTATTCCAAACAATCTCCCAATGGAAATGTAACAAGAGATCTGATTGGATCAATTTCTTTCAGCTGTATCCAATCAGAAAGGAGAACAGTAGATACAGTTTCAGCTAGCTAAATATGCCAATGGTTGACATAGAACGAAGTGGATTACCAACCATTGGGTTGCGAAGATGGAGCAAGAATTGTCCGTAGCTTATTTCAAACGCAGCGTCTCCATGACATTGATTTCAAAATGTGCGCGTCACTGACTCTCGATGTAACAAAGGACAAAGGACACTTCGCTTTCTTCAAATTTAGGAGTGTGAATAAGAGAGTACTAAGAAAAATTATACCCTTTTAAATTTAATAATGCGACATCAAAAACAGAAATTAGGGTCAGTCCTTTGAAAGACGAACAGTCGGTTATATTCGGCGACTGAAAATGACTATATCGGCCTACACTGAACGAATGATTTTTAACGGCATTTTTAACACATTATTGGCTATATGAGACCGAGGATATGGGATCTAAGTGTTTTTCCCAAGGATACGCTGAAATCCTGACCTGGGCTGGGCTTTACTGGGTGGGTATTGAACCCGCAATCGTTGAATTACCATTCCAACGCACAACCACATGAGCTACCGCGGCATCCTGAAAACTCAGCGTCTGAATAATTTGATTGCATAAACTGATAATACATTGTCCGCAGTAATGGAATAAAATAATAATAATAATAATAATAATAATAATAATAATAATAATAATAATAATAATAATGATAATAATAATCAATATTACACACAGGCGCCTGACGCCAGGTGTGAGTAATAACTGGAGTTAACGCAATCATAGCTAAAAAAATAGATGACATTTACTTCCGCCTTGGCCCTTGGTATATGATGTTATTCTTATGTACACATATACGCGGTACTTGCGCTTGTTTCGACCATATTATACAATCAGTAGTGAAAGCGTAAATGGAGATAAATGAAGAGTATGTGTCTTTATGAAAATACAGTTTAGGTTTTAGAAAAGTAAATTGCCTATGGCAAATTTTTTGCACTATCTTACATCGGCTACCGAACCTAGGGGCGGGGGGGGGGACCATCCATCCATCCCCGTATTTCACCTCTAAACGTGTTTTGGCCTACGTCCATTAAATTTAATATCTGGCCAACATATGTTGGCCCCCTCTACCCCCAAATAATTCTGCTTGCGCCCCTGCTCTCTTATAATCTCAGTTCGGCAGTTTTGTAAGAACCCTCTTTACGTAAAAATGTTCAACTTAACTTCAAAAATTCTTCAAAGGATTGATTTTAAAATATTTCAGTACGGAAACCTGTTACTGTTACGAATTTTAAAAAAAAAAATCAAGTAAGCACGTATTAACATCACAGTTCGTTTCACTTGTTGCCCTTTGCTCACACTATTGATATTAAACTGCCAAATCTACACTATGTACTCTAATACCGTGAATACGGATGTTTCAGTTTTTGTGAGTGTGAATGCCATTCGTATGATAAATCCGAGGTGACACAAAAACATGCACATGTAAAATTTCTGCTGTTTTCATGGATAATAACATAGAAATTTTATCTATGAATGTTAGAGGCCTGCAAGGTTCAGTCTTCAAACGAAGGGACATTTTCCAGAGGGTAAAACAGAAGAATGTATCTATTGTATGCATGCAAGAAACTCACAGTACATGTTCAAAGACCGATTAAATATATTGGCAGCTGAATGGGGACACAAATGTATGTTTAGTTGATGTACTAGCAATAGTTCCGGGGTCTCAATTTACTAGTAATAGTTCTGGGGTCTCAATGTACTACTAATAGTTCTGGGGTCTCAGTGTACTAGTAGGCCTAATAGTTCTGGGGTGTCAATGTACTAGTAATAGTTCTGGGGTGTCAATGTACTAGTAATAGTTCTGGGGTCTCAGTGTACTAATAATAGTTCTGGGGTCTCAATATTCTTTAGAAACACTTTTTAATTTGCGATCCATAGAGAAAGATATGACAGTCAAGGAAGATTCATTATGTTAGATAGTACAATTAACGGAAATAGAATAACCCTCGGGAATTTGTATGGGTATAACGATGATAACCCTTGCTTTTTTAGAAATATAAAGGAAGAAATTTTAGTATTTGAGAACTCATCAATTATATTGTTTGGAGCCTGGAATACTGTTCAAGGCCTAGATTTGGATACTTACAATATTTTGCTTGATAAACACCTACAGTCGAGAACTGTAATCCAATGGCTCAAAAACGAACTGGAATTAATCGACCATTGAGAAATTCCAATCAAGACCTGAAGATTTGTACCTGGAGGCAAAAATCTCCTTTCAAACAAAGTCGATTAGATTACTTTCTTGTAGCTGATGATGTTTATGTGAATACAGCTGATGCACTTATCTTACCAGGATGTATAAGAAATCATCTAGATATTGTTTTGAGTGTGGCTTTATCACAGCGCCCAAGGGGAAATGGATATTGGAAATTGTTGTTGTTGTTGTAGGATTTAATGCCATTTTTCAGCACAAGATAGGCTATACATGGCGGCCAGTATAATTGGTGGAGGAAGAACCCTGGAAAACCCCGGGAAGAACCACCGACCCACGAGAAGCTACTGGCAGGCTTTCTCACGTACCCACGTTAGCCGAGCCTGAGACTCGAACTCACGCAGACAGAGGTGAGATGGCAGTGATCCGTAACGATGAGCACTTTAGATCACTCGGCCACTCGGGGCCCCGATATTGGAAATTTAATGCCCAACTGTTGAGGGATAATAATTATATTGGCTTGGTCAAAAAGTGTATAGCTGATACTGTAAATGAATATTACATAGGAGGAAATAAAGACGACTCTCTTCGTGTTTCTTTTTCCTGTAACGACCAAATATTCTTTGAAATTTTGAAACTGAAAATAAGATCCGAAACAATAGATTATTATATTAGGAAAAGAACAGGGGAAAAATTATATTTAAAAAAACTAAACAAAAAATATTAGAAATTCACAGGGGATTGTCGGATTAAATAGAAGGAGAAACTAGACAAAATTTAGGGGGAAAATGCAGAATCAGAGGAATCTAGGAAAAATACATAGAAGGTGCTTTATTAAGATCCAAAGCTAGATAGTGTGAGTTCGAAGAAAAAAGCACGAAATACTTTAAATTTTGGAGGAAAAAAGAAATTATGTGAATAAGACAATAAAGGAAATTATTTTAGACGATTTGACAAATGTATTAGACCATACAGATACCAAAGAAGCCAGAAAACAGTTTTATATAGAATTGTAAAAATTAATTGCTCAGCTTGATGTTACGGATATTAAGGAAAACAACCTCAAAATAGATTTTTTAATCACAATATTAAACTTAGTCAAGAGGAAAGAGAATCATCCGAGGGTCTACCTCAGTGAATGAATACAGCATGTCTCTAAAACGGATGGAAAATGGGAAAAGGCCTGGCTGAGATGGATTTACGGCAGAGGTCTATAAATTCTTTTAGGAGAATGTTGTGGGATTTCTATGCAGATCAAGAAATTATGGATATACTATAGTAAAACTTTCAGATTTTCAGACTCAAGGAGTCAATACGTGTCTACCAAAAGAAGATAAAGACAGAAAATATTTAAAAGATTGGAGACCTATATCACTCCTAATATTGACTATAAGATTGCTTCGGGAGCTATTGCAAATAGCATTAAAAGCGTTCTTCCCATTAATAATCAGTGACACTCAGAAAGGATTTATGCGTGGTAGATTCATTGGAGAAAATACCAGGCTATTATTTGAATCAACTAGAAAATGAAAACAGATATGGTTTATTATTGTTAATAGACATAAGCATTCGACTCAATTAACTGGAGTTTTGTGGAAAAAGCTTTACAATATTTTAACTTTGATGATTCTGTTTGTAAGTGGTTTAGGCTGTTTTGTAATAACTCTAAAAGTTGTGTTATAAACAATGAAAATCTATCATTTTGTTTAGACTTGGAAGAGAATGTCGTCATGGGGATCTTCTTGCGCCTTATTTGTTTATCGTTAATGTTAAGATTTTAGTTATAACAGAAAATGTGGCCGTATATGGCCTCATCTTTGATGTCAGTGAGTATATATTGAATCAGTATGCCGATGACGCTTTTATTCTTCTCGATGGATCTCAACATTCTGTGTGTGTGTGTGTGTGTGTGTGTGTGTGTGTGTGTGATTTGGATTTTTAACATAATATGAAATTTTTAAGGTAACTTTAACAATTTTTCAGTCATATCGCTACGATGTCTGCAGTGTGGCACTTTATAGTGATGTCTAGCACTGTGGCATCATGCTGCAGACATGTAGCATGATGTCCCACCCAGTCACATTATCCTGATCTCAACATTCTCTTACAGCAACTATTAATATCGTGCAAGTTTTTTATCTATTATCTGGACTTTTATTCTTTTAAAAAAAAAATACTCATTTGGACTTTGCAGTTCCTCTTTCCAATTTGGAAAAACAAAGGCCGTTTGGAATGGAAACAAGAAATTTTCCACTGAAAGAATATGTTCCGAGATGGACCTAAACTGATCTTCTTCTAACTTTGCGCCCCTCGACATCGATTGTTTTCCAGACTTACAACAAATGCTGGAAAGTAATTATTGGAAGAAACTAACAAAGGCAAAAAGAATACTGGCAAGCTGGAGTCAAAGACATCTTTCAGTGGTAGGTAAAGTGATTGTTGCAAAAACTCTTGTTCTGCCCATATTCATACATCTTTTTTCACCACTTTCAAATTCATCAATAAAAATTGAAGCAGAACTAAATCGTACCTTATATAAGTTTGTGTGTTATACAGAGGATTAAACGTGATATACTGGTATCCCCAGAGAAAAAGGGAAGATTAATATGATATACATTTATTCATCCATTAGGTACATTAAGATAAGATGGGTCAAAAGATTACTGGAAAACGAGGATGGAGCGTGGCAGGATCTAGTCAAAACAACTATATTCAGAAATATGAAGGATATTTGGAATTTAGGGAGGAAGAAATTAGAAGAATTTGGTAAGTTCATTAAAAACAGTTTTGGAGAGATGTAATTTTGGCAGTATCGAATTGGAAAGAGGAATTGCATAGTCTAAATGAGTATTTTTTTTTTTTAAATTTCAACAAGGAATGTTCTATCAATACAAATCCTGGAAAGAAGTCGGCATTGAAGTTCTTAATGATTTAGTTGATGATCACGGTAACTTAATACCTTCTGAAATGACGGAACGAACACTGGATGCGCCGATTTGTTTGAAATACTTTTCCTTAATGTCCGAAATTCCAAACTCATGGAAAGATGCAACCAGAAACTGCCTGGCTCAAAGAAGTTTGATAAGCAGAATAAAATAATATGAACTTGGAAAAAAACCCACTGAAGTTTGTTTGCAAAGATTTTTAAATAGGGCAAAGAGCTAAGCATGAAACGTGGATACAAGTATTAAATAAAAATATAAGTAGTGAGGAGTGATCCGAGATTTATAACCGGTGTAGTATTAAACTTTGACCCCTACCTCAGCATGTATGTTACACACTGTCATAGAGAACAATGCTAGATTGTCAATTTGACAAGGACAGAACCAGGTACTCTACTGCATTTAAGAGAAATAACTCTGCAGGAACTAAACAGGGTTAAGAGTTTCCAGTTACAACATATGCATATTCAATGATGTGTATGACATTTTTAAAAGCTCATAAAAAAATACAAAATATGATTTAGATATGAAGTAACATAATCTCACATGTTGCCAAGAGACTCAACATTTTTTTAAGCCTGACAAAAACTACAACTCTTACATAATGCACAAATTATAGCCAGTTATATTGTTTATTTCTGAATACACTATTCCCTACACCTTAAGCTCTGCCCACCTGAGTAGTATATTAGAGTAGGGGTTCTGGACCACTTTTTCGGGGAGGGGGTCACTCATTTGCAGAAAAAAAGTGGGGGGTTTTGCCACTTTTTCATGGATATCACTCGGTCGCCTGTGTTTCTTGTGAAACAGTACATTTTGATCTTAGTGCAAGGAATTCGACTATGAGATCACCATTGGTTTCGTCCTTGAACTTCCCAAGAACCTTTTTATTATCTGCACAGTAAAACGGGTTATCCTTTGGATAATCACTGAGGTCAAAGTATTTTCGGTGATCGTACATATCCTTGTAAACATCTTCTGTTTCAATCTCATAGATGAGTGAATCGGTATCCGCCATGAGCAGACAAGCAAGCTCGATCTCCGTACATCGACTTGATAAATCCTTAATGGAAATCAAGCATGAGCATTTTAGAAATATCGAGTACAGCGGCTCCAACGTAAATGTGTTTATCCAGCTTAAGCTTGACTATTCTTGACTCCATCTCGACTAACTCTTCGTCAAAGATTTTCATTTGCATGAAGGCATCCGATGAGAAAAGTTTATCACGTCGTTAATGATTTCAATGTTTCTGCGTTTTCTGGTGTTTTCGATGGTCTTTCCGAAGACGCTCTTGTTCATCAGTTTGATGAAATCTTTGTCGAAGTCCGTCTTAACTTTGGTTCGTTGCGATGTATTGATGTCAATGTAACTATTCATCCACGGAGCCTGATTAAACTTGAGTAAACACGATGAATTTTAACAAGCACCAGTCCGTGTCTCAGTGCCTGATCTAGTAAACGGTAGTGCATGATGTACTTGGTCTTGTTCATGACATTGAGTATAAGGTTTATTTTTATCTTGGTATCGTGCTAGTTATTTCGGACAGAGAATCTCATTGGATACTAATAGTTGATCAGCGCAGAAATGATAATCGTTGTGTAGATCATGTAGGTGTTGTGGGTAGGTCAAGTCGACTTCGGCAAAATAGCAAACGTCGTCGACATAACCATCGACACGTTCCTGCATCAAATATTCACCCGATATCCAGTAAAATCTACATGTGGAGATTGTTGGCGTCGAGATAAAGGATATATATAGAAGGTTTATTGAAATCGCAGTTGTACAAGTATTTATTGTTGGCGAAGGCATGCTTTTGGTGACCACGGAGATTCTCCATCGCACCATCTCCTCTGTAAACATAAACATGTCTGGGTCGGTGAAAAGCTTGAGCTGCGCATGACATGTTTTCAGTAGAACGTCCCATGATAAACCGGGTGATGAAAAGTACCACAGAGAATCCAGTTGATAATGTTTCTGGCAGGTATCTCTGAAATTTTTAAACACGTCTGCGAGTAACAGCACGTCCGTTTTCAGATACATATCGTGGTAATCGCCAAGAGTCTGACAACCAAAGGTTTTCCAGACCGCAAGTGCTGTGTCGTATTCGTCGCCGGTGATGTGTTCTAGGTAGAGTGAGGAATAAAAGGCGTCTTTGTTTGGAAGAGAAGTTTCCTCAAACCCTGAGCAGGTATCGATATACTCGTAAGGATACATTCCTTTATGTTTGAGTAGATGTATTTTTTCTGGATTGGTTTCGTCTAGAGGAATAAAGACCGGACAGTTTTAGCGAGTTCATTTAGAGATGCTGACATAAACTGAAACGAATCAATAAATCGAAAGGGTCCGATCGAGAACGACATGTACTTTTCAAAGTTATTGGTGATACATGTGATGTTGCTTCCCACCGAGTTTAGGAGTTCTTTGACCTGCGGATGGTTTAACGCTGCGATGATAAAGTGTCCGTCATACCCTCTTAAATTATGAACTATGACTGAAATGAAATGGGGATCTTTGAAATGGAGGTTGCATTGGAAGTGAGCAGCACCGCGATAACGTCCAGTGATGAGGCAGTGATTTCTGACTTTTTTATCATGCGGTTTGAAATACTCTTCACAGATATTATTACTCTGCCGCGACATATGGTTCTAAACAAGATTTCCTGACGTTTCATCGCGATGCTGAATTATGCCTGAACGATATCGAAAAGGCTTTGATGAATTTTACTTTCCAACGTAAAATTATCTATCGTCGACAGTATAACACCATATTGTTTGAAAAGATCACCAGTAAACGTCAGCGTGAGGACGTGCTCAGAACATTTGTCGAGCAACGGGCGGCGTTACGTCAAAAAGACATCGAGGATAAAGTGGGTCAGCAGGTGTTTCAGCGTGATGTCGTTCAGGAGTTTCTCAAACCCTTCACAGAGGCATTAGCCAAACAGCCCGAAATCGGTGCTGCTCAACAAACCAGGCTCCTAGAAAATCTGAGGAATCTCGAGAAACAGCGAGAGGATCAGAGCAAGGCCGCGCGGAACATACTGACCAGAGTCAGCAAGCTAGATCAAGCTAAAGAGATAGAGGAGTATCTCAAATCGACCGGAGACCGATTACAACGTATTTTGAAAAAGCTTAAAAAAGAACAAACGCTTGAGGGAAAACAATTTTTAGCCCAGGAGATTCACCATCTGCGTCGATTTCATAACCTGATCAAAATCCATCCTGATCTTAAGTCGTATGGCATCACTATACCCAGACTGCGCGATGTGTCAATTGCACTATCAGCTCTCTCTGTATCAAAACCACAAGCAGAGACAAACCCACAGTAACGCTTCCATCGTCGACCAAACCAAACCTGTTTGGAGTTCTATTACCCAAGCAAGTGAGAGATCAAGCACAAGCACAAGCAACGGCGTTGCCCACAGCGACGTTACCGTCACCGCCTTCACATACACTCATTAAAAATATTGATCAACAAAAGGGCTTATCCCTGCCGACATCACGCAGGCCTGTGGGTCTGTCTGAAAGAAAATACCCCCTATACACGTGAGTCAGCAGCACCTAATGAACCTACACAGACTGTGGGTCTGTCTTATCGTAATTCCATCACTGGGGAACTCAAAAGACTTTAAAGGATCTTAAGAACAAGGTGAACGCATTGAATATATTTCCTGCGGAAGTTGGTAACGTGATGTAAGGTTATGGATTAAAAAGATTATGGTGAGACAGTGGGCAACTGTTATAGGATAGTACGATTTTATTACTGTGCAGTTTTAATCGCTGATGTGACTTTATCACACTGCCATTAGTATACACAAAATGTATTCGAGATTTACTCCCGATTACTTAAGGCTGAACGGTGATACCCCCGTCGACGATTCCACGACGGAATATGAGCATGTGGAATATCAGGATACTAATATCATTAATCTCAAGCACGCACAGAAAAATGGAAACAAGTGACGAGGATGTGTATTTACTTCCACACAAAACTTATCTGGAGATTCGAGGAAAGATACAGCCTTTGGTTGGAGGAGAAGATTATGCCGCTAATGCTCAGATCACGCTGCAGAACAATGGTTGGTAGTTATTTAAATCAGGACAATACCAACTGAATAACCAGACTGTGGAAAAATCAATGGCTATTTACCACAAGCTAGCACGATCCTGAATTTAATGATGTTCAGCGATGATTACATGCGATCGTGTGTGTGGTGGTTCAAATATACCAATACTGGTGCTGCCACACGTACAGAATTTGCTGCCATGACTGATATACTCCCAGTGGCTGGTGTTTGTTATACCGATGCTCTCAACGGAGGTAATTTCAGAAATGATTTTGCTTTTGCACGAAATGCAAGTACAATGTGGAATTCGCTGTACGTCGATCTCTCGCCGATTCCAGTGGAGAAATTTGAATGATGCTTCCTCTGATCAGCATTTCTGGAATATCTCGTGATATCAGCACGGTCTTCAGAGGGGTTAAACATACGCTGATCTTATAAATAGATTCTCCAACGAGGTACATGTACAGAACGGGTGTAGCTGGAGCTTCAGCAGATGGTCAGTACACTATGACGTGGATCGCGCTGTGGAATCCTAGTAGTAGGGATAAAGACCGATTCTAGCGCAAGACCTCTTTCCACCCCCTCCCCACTCTCAGAACAAATACAAATTACTTTCTCAGAGACCCTAAAACTCTCACCCCAAACGATTTACACAAAACCAAGAGGCCGATTCTAGCGCAGATATAATCCTAGACTTTTTACACTAATATATTACATGTGTACCTAACAGATGTTGCCTAGCCTGCCTAGCCTTTTGTAATGTAGTATAAAAAATCAATATCTTCATAGAAACCGAGCCAGGTATCTAACAGATGTTACCTAGCCTTATGCAAGTAGTATAAAAAATCAATATCTCTACAGAAACCGAGCCAGGTAACTTCTTAGTCACGTCATGCGGTGATGTGTTAAACTAAATCACGTGATTTTCTAGAATCAGGTAGAAGATTGGGGATTCCATAATACTAAATCACGTGATTTTCTAGAATCAGGTAGAAGAGTGGGAATTTTCCAGAATCTCAATCACGTGACTTTCCTGAACAGCAGTATATAAGGCAGGTAAAATTTCCTTCTGAGGCACTTTCAAGAGGACGTCTTCACCGAGCGAGATCAGGTAAGTGATATTATTTTATTGTTTAGATAATATTTCATACCCTATCATTATCATACTTTTTTTGATAATCTTTTTCATACCTACTAACTCTCATTGGTAGAATATCTGTTAACATACTGTCAATAGTACGAAACTCACGTATTAAATCATCCATATCATATTTTATACCCCGCAAGTAAGATCGTATCTGATCAAGTAATTTTTTATAGGTGATACTAGCCGTTTGGCAACTATTTTTTTTAGTCGCGAGTCTAGGTTCTATCTTTTTACACGCAGTTGTAAGAGAAACACCAATGCCCGATATTATTAACAAAAACGGGTTTAATGATGCACCACTCGAAATTATACCAGATCCGGTCAATAACAGCGGTAAATATGATATTACTCGAAGTATTTTGGTATAGTATTTATGACATTTTTTCACGCACCAAAGTTTTATATGATAACATTTGTAATATTGCATTAGAGCGTCTACATCTTGTTTTGGAATTTCTTTTGAAATGTGATTGAAATCAAATATATATTTTTTCATTATACAATATTAGTTTACAACAATGCTGGTTTGATTAAGTGACTAATTGTGGTGTTTCAGCTACAAATTCCAAACACCACCAGTAAGACGTTGCGGTTATTGTTTGATCATCTGCTTCCAGTAAAAATATTTCTTCAGCATCTTTATTTAACACTATAGATACAACTCCAGAAAAAGCATCGGTTGAATGACGCCATGGAAATGTTGTAGTATAAATTTTAAACTTTGCAGAGCTAAAGATAGGCAGTCTATAAACACCAGTAACTTCTGCGGTATATTTGATAGTGTTATTTTGCTGTGACCATGTTGTTAATCCTGATGCTACTGTGTACACGATATTTTTAATTTGTCTGTGTGGAATTTTAATCAGATTAGTTTTTTGAACAATAGTAGGTATTCCACTGACAATGTCGTTGAGTTTCGTGTTAACGTCGGAGAGTTTTATTTCAACGGTTGGTTGTTCCCCAAAAAATTCTTTAAAGGGTTTGTTTATGTTTCTACGAAAATTTAAGAACGTTTCTACATGTCTAGAAAAAGTAACACTAAGTGTAGTCATTTCATCACCGATTGTTTTTAACGAAGTTGAAATAGGAATTTCCTTATCATCAACATACTTTTTTGTTGCAGCATCAAAATCATATTCCGGTGTTCTAAGATTATTAATGCCGTTATTGTTCATGTTGAGAAATGCACGCATTATGCCACCGTTGACCAATACGTACTTAGATTCTTGATCATCGACATATTTCTTTGTTGCGGCGTCTGCATCTGCGGTTGGGTTTCCAAGACCTATAATTTTATTTTGATTCATAATAATGTTACCTGTAAATGAATCACCAGCTTTTTTGATATAATCGTTAATCGAGTTACCGGAATCTTGTATCTTACCTTGATTTGTAAAAGTAACAATATTATTAACAACCGCGGTGGGAATTCGTACAAGTATATTTGACAGTTGTACATTACTCGTCTTTAATCGTCCTTGTTTATCCTGGAAAAAAACAAATTCATTTTGATCCACACTTGTGAGATTTAATAAATTATCAATTTCATTTCTTAGCTGATCAAGAGTTGCGTACTTAGATAAGTCACCTTGATAACCTTCAGTCAATAAATCTCCTGTTAATGTTCCAAATTTTGTATAGTAGCTCATTATTTATTGTCTTACATAAAATTATATAACAACGATGGCAAAATCGTCGATATTAAACTTTGATACCGAGCGGCTGGTGAAACATAAACATAACAATGAACTTCCAGATTGTCATTATTTTATTGTTGGGCGAACTGGATCTGGAAAAACAAATTTGCTTATGAACTTACTTCTCGGCGATAATTTTGACTACGATCGAGTTTATATTTATACAATTAATCCACAGCAAGATAAGTACGAGCTACTAAGCGAATATAATGACAAACTTCGTGATGATCTTGAGGCTGGTGAAGATTTTTTTATAATCAGACAGCCAGAAGATCTTATTCCAGTTAATCAACTTGATGTATCTGAACATAAGATAGTAGTTTTTGATGATATTCCGCTAAATAATACGGAGATGAATAAAATAAGATCATATTTTTCACTATCGCGAAATAAAAAGTGTAATTCTATTTATTTAGCTCAAGGTTTTTATAATGTTGACAGATTTATTCGGCGAAATACCGGTTGTTTTATATTATTTCCGGGATTGGACAATGTTGACGTCAGAAATATTGCGAACGAACAATGCGGTGACGTAACAAAAGATAAATTTATCGAACTTTATCATAAAGCTACAAAAGATAAATATAACTTTTTCTTATTTGATAAACTTACACATGATCCAACTAAAATGTTTCGCTGTTGTATTAACACTTACTTACAGTAAGGCGTTTCAATTTTATAAAATTTATATATAATAATTATGGACAAACGAGCAAAATATAGAAAACATATAGAAGATCTGAAAAAACTTGCTCAATCTCAAGCAGCATTTAAGCAAAGGGTACAACAGGCACGACGTGGACAAGTGACTGCTGCAGAAACAACAGCTACGATTCTCAAACCAGTTACTGAAGCACTTCTTGGAAAACAACCTGAAACTAGGACACTGTCAGACGAAGAACTTAAGAAACTACAAGAAAAAGGTTTAGTCGGGCTTGTTAAGGAACAACAAGAAGCAGCTGCTGAAAAAATTATTAGAAGATCTGATAAAGAAAAGTTAGATTTAGCTAGAGAACTTGTAAAACATATTGCTGATCCTGCTGCTAGACAAGCTGAACTAAGACTGCTATTAAATAATCCACTTTTACTTGAACAAAGATTATCAGAAAGAGTATTAGTTGGACCGATTGAAAGAAGGTTAGAAGAGCAAGAAGAACGTCAAAAAAAAGAGAAAGGAAGAAGAACGTCAAAAAAAGAGAGAGGAAGAAGAAATGGAAAAAAGAAGATTTGAATATGAACTAGAAAATATAAATAGCAAAATAAGAGATGACGAGTATGAAGATTTTAATAAAAAATATGACTTTAAGAATGTGAGAATACATAATATTAACAAAGAAGAATTTAAAGCCGACGAAAAAATTGCAAAATTAAAAGAAATAAAAGAAGAGAGTGATACACATCGCAGCAAAATAGTTTTAGAAAATAAAAATTATTATAACGTTAAATTATACCGAGAAGGTATTATCGCTGATCTTTATACTAAAGTTATTAATAATGTAAGAAATAACCAATATCATAGTAGTCATAGTAGTGGTTTATATAAAGAAGCAAAATTATTAGATGAAAGACCAGAAAGATCAGTATATATAAAATATCAATATCCAGAGGAAACTGAAAGAAGGAAGCAAATTGAAGAAAAACAAAAAATAGCAGAAGATAAAGTAACAAAATACGAATACAATTCTTTTATAAGAAAATATAGCATTGAAGATATTAATAATATTAATAAATTGTCACAAGAAGAATATGATGATATTATTAAAGAATTAAAAGATATTCGTAGTAAAGGATCAGAAGCTTATAATATAATTAAAAAAGGTGAAACAGAAGATCTTGAAGAATTTTTTAAACTTTATAGAGATGTTATTATTGCCTATAATTTAATGCTTGTAGCGGAGAAATTTAGATCTGGAGAATATAAACATAAGAATTTTTACAACGCGTTTGAAGAAAATGAGAATATTCGCACGGGTAAGACTGGAACTGGTGTAAAAATATTTACATCAACCGCTGAAATGATAGGCAGATTAATGCTATTAATATCATCAAAAGAAGCTGGTAATATTAGTGCTGAAATTGATAATGAAATTGTTGATATACTTGATCATCTAAGATCAGAAAATTTATTAACATCTGACGAGTATGAAACTTTACACCTTGATTTAATATAAATCAAAGGACTTAATCTAGGTGATTTAATTTTATAAAATGATGTAATATAAAAAATGTCAACAACATTATTGCTCGACTCAAGCCAAGTAGAAGGAAACAGTGCAAATTTCACAGTAAATTATAATCCTCCAATACAACTTGATCCTGCAAAACAATATGAGATTGGATTAATTTCCTGCACTTGTTGGAATGCTATAGCCAACGTGAAAACTGATGTCAATGATGAGTTTTCTTATAACGATTACAGATCAACAGGTGAACAATATACCGATTTAAATAAATTGTGGGTTTTTAAAATTCCACAAGGAGCTTACAACATTAATGATCTAAACAAAGCTATCAAAGAGATAATAACAAAATCTGGTGGTAATCCCGATAATTTCGAGTTAGCAGCGAATTATAATACGTTGCGAGCTAGAATCACATTAAAAAATATTATTATTGACCTTACATCACCAAATAGTATTGCATCATTGATAGGTTTTAAACACAAAAACTATCGTTTTGATAAACAAAATCAAGACGCTGTACATGACGGTGAATTACCAGTAGATATAACTGATGTAAACACAATACTTGTTAATTGTTCAATTGCATCTGGATCTCACACATCAAAAGGAGGTAAAGGTCAGACAATCTACAGTTTCTCACCAGAAGTTCCTCCAGGATCTCTCATGCAAATTAATCCACGTCATATTATCTATTATCCGCTGATTGTCGAGAATCAAATCACAAGCATCACAATGCAATTAACAGACCAATCAGGGAGACAAATAGATGTGAACAACGAAATCGTTACATATTATTTACACCTACGCGTACAATAACAAAATTATTGCGACTTCGTGATTGACAATAAAAATTATACAACCTCAAATATAATGAAACAGAGAAAAAAAATTTATCGAAGAAAAATAGTAGGAGGATTTTTTGAGAATATATTTACTAAAGTTATTGAAAATGTTCCGGGAATAGCGCGTAAAGTTGCACCAATTGCACTAGACGCAGGTAAAGCTTTTGCAACTGGGGCTGCCTCTGCCGCTGGAACTGCGGTGGGACAAAAAATAGCTGATAAAATAAAAGGCGCACCGTCTACATCCGAGATAAAACAAGCTATTTCAGAAATCGCTCCAACAAAAGAAACTCAACGTGCTATGATAACAACAACGAAAAAACTTTTATCACCGAAAGGCGAGCAGATTATACAAAAATTAATATCTAAAGTAACAGCGCCGCAATAAAATTTTATATAATCTAATAAATAAAAAATGTCTGTTAAAAATTATCTCGATTTAGCAGAAACTTATGACACCGACGACACTGTAACAGAATTTGAGTACGTTGAGTATCTCGATGAAAATTCTAATGAACCAAATAAAACTGGTATTAGAACATTTAATACTCGAGATGAAGATGTATTTCTACTGCCTCATAAGGCAATGTTAGAAGTTCGCGGTCAGATTATGACAGTGGCTAATCCACCTGTTGCAATTGCAGCTGGAGCAGAAGTAGCTCTTATAAATAACGGCTGGTGTTTATTCAAAAGTGCTAGATATCAACTAGCTAATCAAACTGTAGAAGATATTTCAAGTCACTTACAAGTTGCAAGTACAATCTTAAATATTATTTCGTTTTCCGATGATTACTCCAGATCAACTGCAACGAACATGATGTGGTTTAAAGATACTGGACGTGGTGTAGCAGAATCAACCGAACTTTTAATGAGAGGTGTTATAGCACACGGAGCTGATGCCGCTGCAGATCTTATAATTGTGAGAAATTTTCTTATTGCTAATGCTGCTGCTCTAGGTATAGTCGCACCAGGTGCAGCTGCTAACGCAGACGCTGTGAGAGTCTCACTTATTGCAGCTTGTACTAATCTTAATATAACACCACCAGGTGCAGCTGCAGATGCCGTTGCAATGTTGGATATAATTATTAACTCATTTGACGTAAAAAATCCACGTTACAATGAAGGTTTTGCTAGGCGAAGAGAAATTGCAGCAGGATCACGTCAAATTACAATGATGCTGCCATTAAGTATGATTTTTGGCTTTTGTCGTGATTACGATAAAGTATTTCGTGGAGTTAAGCATACACTTATTTTAGATCGGGCAGAACAAAACGACTGTCTGTTTAGGTCAGGTGGAGCTGATGTACAGTTTATCATAAACAAACTTGCGTTGTGGATGCCGCGTATAACTCCGTCGATCACAAAAGCTGCAGAACTAAATAGTATGCTTGAGAAACATACAAACAAGATTTATTTTCAGCAGCATAAAATATATCAAACAGCAGTTCCAAATACTACCGACTACACATGGCGAGTTACAACAACATCAAGCGAACAACTGCCGAGACAATTGTTTGTCGTATTTCAACGGCAAGCGCAACGTGGTAGCCAAGAACAAAATAATGCGATATTTGATAACGCTAATATTAGACGAATATATGCTAGACTAAATTCGAAACAGTATCCAGAACGAGCGATAGAATGCAATTTTACAGATGATGCTAATAAAAATGTTACTCGACCGTACATGTACCTACTCGACGCAGTACAAAAATATCAAGATGTTGAAGATGGATCTCAGATATCAGTAGAGGAATTTCGTACACTTTATCCAATATTTTATTTTGATGTTAGCAAACATGGTGAGAGATTAGTTGATTCAACAGCTGATATTGAAATTACTTGGACATTAGGAGCAGTTCCAGTAGCGCAGTTGTACGTGTACGCGTTAGTGATCAGCGACAGATTTGTTACGATAGATTCCGTTGGAGGTAAAATGACAGTCCAAGTTTAATCTGCAATCGTTATATAAGATGACAAAATATATTATAAAAGAAATATATTTGACTGATGGTCAAGTTAAAAAAATAGCAGCTGCTGTTGCAAAGCAGAGGCAGGTATCATTAAAGGTTAATCCTGGCTCTCAAACGGGTATTTTAACAAAATTAATGTTAACCAAAAATCAAGCAAATAAATACGATCGCAAAAAACCTTTTGTTTTAAATTTAAGTGCTGCACAAATAACAGCGATGTCCCACCGCATTGTGGTGGAAGGTGGTTTCTTTGGTCCGGCATTATCAGTACTAGCTAGCACTATAATACCAAAAATGTTACCGGTGTTAGGTACATTAGGACTAGCAGCAGCGTCTGGCGCAATATCTGGCGCAACGAAAAAAGCAGTTGAGGGTAGTGGTATAAAGAAAATAGTCTAAAGCTTAATTTTATGTGACCGATAAATATAATGCCCAATGCAACGCATCGACGAAAAACCACAACGAAAAAAAAGAAAACGAAAAAACGAAATCGAACAAAACAAGGAGGAATTATTCCTTTCGCTCCACTTTTAGCGGGACTAGCTGCAAGTCTACTGCCAAATCTGCTAGGAATCGGACGTGGTCTAACATTGCCGGGAACACGGCCACCCCGCTAAGTAACTTTAATATACTTGATAAGTTAAAATCAGTTCCCAGATTTCACGGAGTTTATTCTAAAGATGAATTCAACACCTTTGGTGTTGCATCAGGTGGTTCGTGTGTGATAAATATACAAGATTTCAATGACGGATCCGGCACACATTGGGTAGCAGTTTATAATAACAATTATTTTGACTCGTTTGGACTTCCTCCAAGCAATGTAATAAAAAAGTATATAAACAAAAAATACAAAAAAATATATTATTCGTCTAATCAACTTCAACCTGTTGGAACTTCTGCTTGCGGATATTATTGTATAATGTTCATTAAACAGATGTCAAAAGATCCTAATTTTTTAAAGTTTATTTTACAGTTTGATAAGCAACATTCTCACGCTAATGATGAGATTGCAATTAATTTTTGTAAAGCTATCTAAAGCTTGCAATAAATTTTATCTAAACTTACAAATATATAATGTCAACATATTGTCTCAAATGTAAAACTAAAACAGAAAATAAGGAAGAGACGACGGAAAAAACAAAAAACAATAGAATGATGCTAAAAAGTATTTGTGCAATCTGTGGAAAAAGAAAAAGTATGTTTTTAAAGAAAACGTCTGGAGCTGGTTGCCCTCCCCCTGACAAAGTCAGGGAGATTATTTTAGTAGACGACTAAAAATATAGAATGATATGCAACTGTGATTCTGACAGAGATTTATGTCTTGAGCAAAATAAAATTGTCACATATTGTCAACGTTGTAACAACAGAGAAATAATAGGTACAGGTATAGATATACATAAATTTATTGGCAAACTGCCGAAACCAAAAGGAGGTTGGACATTGCCAGGTCATAAATACACTGGACCTTATAATCCTCTTGATAAACAACTAGATGAAAATGATAATCCTCTGCCAGGACAAGAACCTTACAATCAAGTTGATGCAATAGCAATGCGTCACGATATCTGTTACCGGGACAACGAGCAAGATAAGGCTGGTTGTGATAAAGTAATGTTGGACGAACTTCGTGATATGGAGCCGACAAATATGCGAGAACGTTTTGATAGAAGATTTGTTCAGGGAATGATAGGAGCAAAATATAAATTAGGACTCGGAAAGGAATTATACGATGATCTAGCGTCTGAGCTACATAAACCTAAAAAAAAAAGTTTACGCGACGTAAAGTTGTCGCAAATGCCGTTGATGATATCTGGGCGATAGATTTGGTTGATGTGTCAAATCTAGCAGAATTTAATGATAATAAGAAATATTTGTTTAATGTTGTCGATGTTTTTAGTAAATATGCTTTTAGTGTACCTGTTTCAGATAAAACAGGGACGTCGATAACTGATGCACTGAAACAAATAATAACAAGTACAGAAAAAAAACCAAATAAAATCTGGACCGATCATGGAGCAGAGTTTTTCAATAAAAAGTTCGAGCAGTTTCTAGAACAAAATAACATTAAAAAGTATGTTACAGGAAACGAGGGTAAAAGTGTTGTCGTCGAAAGATTTAATCGCACGCTAAACGAGCTGATACATAAACATTTGACAGCTAAAAACACTAACAGGTATATTGATGATCTTTCTCAAATCGTGGACAAGTATAATAACACGAAACACCGAACGATTAAAATGTCGCCAAACGACGCAATTAAAAATCCGATTCTTGCAAATGAAAACGTGTATCGCAGACATAAATTTAAAGTCGGTGATAAAGTTAGAATTTCTTTGACGAAAAAAACATTTGAAAAAGGATTCACTCCAAACTGGACTGAAGAAGTATTTGTTGTTGATAAAGTACTTTTGACAATACCTGTAACATACGCGCTAAAAGATTTATTAGGTGAAACAATAACTGGTAGTTTTTATGAACAAGAACTTCAGAAAACTGAGCAAGATGTTTTCGTTATCGAAAAAGTGATTAGGAGAAAAGGCGATAAAAGTTTAGTCAAGTGGCGTGGGTATAGCGATAAATTTAATAGCTGGGTACCAACTAAGTCGATCCAATAACGTTATTATAAATGTGTTCGTATTTCACAAGCACAGATTTACATTTGATAGTTTTACATAACGAAATTAAATGTAATTTTCTTTCATTATCAACTGGCATTAAATTAAATATCTTAGCAAAAATAAAATCGTATTTTATACTTCTTCGCTGGCCAGTTATTTTTAGATTTAAAAACGGCCTGATAAGCTGCCAAAATATCTGTTGTTCGGCAACAGTAAAGTTAAATTTTATTATTTTTTTGGCAATGTGATACTTAACATTATATCGTCCAGTTGTTGGTCTGCTGTAATTTTTTCTGTCAGCGACGGTGACTATTTCATCATCATCGTCAGACTCGTTGTTGTACAAAATATCATCTTCGCTATAACTAGCAGATTTGTTTATTATATCGGTAGAGATTTTAACATTGTCTGCTACTTTATCGCTAGTGATTTTAACATTGTCTGCGATTGTATCTTCCGCATATATTTCAGCAAGTCGTTTCATCAAGTTCATATTATAATATACTTTTATCTAATTTATTGTTATAAGATATGACCGACGAGGTAAAATATCATCAAAAGGTTAATATATTAAATTACAAGGAACTAGCCGAAGCAGTTCGAAAATGTCTGTCGGGTTATAGTTCGTATTCCGTTGACGTTATTGTTACGCAAGGTGATTCTCATAAAATATTACTAACAGCAGCAGAAAAAAATAAACTTAATGAAAGTGCTTTTATAACATTAAAATTTGATCGCGATGATATTATGGCATTTGCACATAGCTGTCTTACTAAGACAGAATTACGAAATATCATTAATCATCATATCTAAAACTAAATCTGTCAAAAGTTGATATTGACGTTGCTGATTTAGTTATGCCGTCGGCAACGTCTATTACTCTTTGTGGATGAATTTTAAGATGCTTTGCTGCAGCCGATATTGATCTAAATTTCATTTCTTCTCCAGTTTCTAAATTTACTGAAATAACTGATCTTTTAGGGTTACTGAAATTATTACCGCCACCTATACCACGTCGGGTGTTTTCTTCTGGTGTAACTAGATCTAAATTTTCAATACAATTATCAGTTTTAATTTTGTTAATATGATCGATAACTAAATTATCTGGAATGATGTCATTAAATACTTCATAAACAAAACGATGAGACTGATAAGTAACTTGATCGACTAGTGTTCCTCTAACAGTTACCATGAGATACCCCATATTACTCATAGCACCAACAACATATTTAGTTTTTCTGTTTCTTATAATACCGCGATCGTTAGCCTCGTATAAATCAAAGACCGGGTGCGGCTGAAACTCGTTTTGTAAAGATAAGTTGTCAATATTGTCACCGCTGATCGAGCCATTTACTCGATAGACTCTTTGTCCTTCTGGAATATCATCGCAGAACAAAGTATATATAAAATCTTTTCTAAACATTTCCGTTCTCTCAGCATTATCTCCCTTTACACTAATCTTATAACCCGCTGGTGTTGGTTTTCCTATAGATTTTTTAGATTTTATGTTAATAACCGAACCTAATGCATTTCCAGCGTAGAAGTTATACTTCGGATGAACATGATATGCTTCTTGCTCCTCTGCTGTCAATCGAATGTATCTCAGATTTTGTGTCATTATACTATAAGGATTTTATATCTCTAATTGTTTGTTCAGCTGGCGTGCAGTGAGTTATCGATCGAACAATCAATTAAACATATAATATTACACTATTATATAGCAATGCTGAAATTACGTGATATAGCCAAGAAGAGTCTTATTGGAAAACCTGAAAAAATAGCGACTGCCTTTACAGGATTCGACAACAGTTATCGGTTTGATAAACAAATCGTACTGGTAAATTTTACTGCAACAAATCTTTATCATTTGCTAGAGCCAACTGTAAAACGTGAACTTGAAAAACATAAGGGTATAAGAATATTAGTGCAATATCACGTTATATTTTCAAAACTACTTGTGACAGAGGGATCGACTAACACGGAAACTACGGACCCTTATATTAATGCAAAATCAAGGCGTGTTTTGCTCGGGACTGATCTTTTGTCACTAGCTAATGAAATACACCAAGAAATTTGGAAAAAGATAGAAGAATTTACCGAATCAGGTTCGGGTTGGAAGTTTGAAATGATCAAGGAAATTTTATTTCACACAATGAAATATAACGTGTTACGCGGTAGTTCGTATATTGACCTGCCACCAAAAATAAAAAATAAAAAATGCTGTATAAACGTGAAAAATGTTGATAACAAATGTTTCCAATGGGCTGTTCTTTCCGCGCTATTTCCAGCAGAAAAAGACGCTGATCGTGTTGACAAGTATATTAGTCACGTGTCAAGATTAAATTTTAAAGATATTGACTTTCCAGTGGCAGAAAATCAAATACCAAAGTTTGAAAAGCAAAATAATGTTTCGATTAACGTTTTCGGACTAGATGAAAAAGAAAACGTCTATCCTAGGTATATTTCAGAAAAAGCTTCACAATCGACTATAAACTTACTGTTTTATAGAAATCATTACGTTTGGATCAAAAACTTCAATGGACTAGTTGGCGGACAGTATAATAAACGAAAAAAGAAAACATTCTTTTGTTATCGCTGCTTGCACGGTTGTAATGACAATGAAAAATTACAAAAGCATTTGCAGTACTATAGTGACGTACAACGAATAACAATGCCGTCTAAAGAAAATAGTTTATTACAGTTTGTCAATCACAATCACAAACTAAAAATTCCTTTCGTCATATACGCTGATTTCGAATGCTTACTTCAGCCTGTACTTGGCGCAGAAAATAATCCTGACCAATCGAGTACAAGGAAAACTCAAAATCATGTTCCGTGCGGAGTAGCGTATAAGATAGTTTGTTGCGTTGATTCGAGATTATCTAAACCAATTAAATTATATCGCGGTAAAAATCCAGCTGTCTGGCTTCTCAAGCGGTTGATTAGCGAAGTTGATAATATATTTTATCGTTTGAAAAGAGTAACTCCAATGATAAAACTAACACCTCAACAAGAATCTGATTATGAGCAAGCAGAAATTTGTCATATTTGTGAAAAAGCTTTTGACTCTGACAACGTCAGGGACAAGAAAGTACATGACCATTGTCATTTGACCGGACAGTATCGTGGAGCGGCTCATGATCAATATAATTTAAAATTTCATGCTCCAGATTTTATTCCAGTTATTCTTCACAACTTTCGAGGATATGATAGCCACATTATCGTAGAAGCTTTTGGTGATCCTGACGTAAAAGCTCGTTTAAAACTCAATAACGTTATCAAATGCATTCCAAATAATTTTGAAAAGTATATGTCGGTTACGCTAGGTAAGTTGCGTTTTATTGACAGCCTGCAGTTTATGGCAGCATCATTGGATGAGCTTGTAAAAGGTTGTAGCGAGTTTGATAACCTAAAAGATTGTTTTGGTGATAAATTTAATCTACTGACCAAAAAAGGAGTATTTCCGTACGAGTATCTCGATGATTGGAGTAAATTTGATGAAACTTCGCTACCTGACAAGGACAAATTTTACTCACAACTTAAAAATGAAAATATAACCGATGATGAGTACAAATATGCACAAGATATTTGGAATAAATTTAACTGCATAACATTTGGTGATTATCATGATTTATATTTGAAAACAGATGTTTTATTACTAGCAGATGTTTTTGAAAGTTTTCGTCGAGTAAGCTACAGCAATTATGGACTAGATCCTTGTTGGTATTATTCTGCTCCCGGGTTATCTTGGGATGCTTTGTTAAAGTTTAGTAAAGTAAGGTTAGAATTACTGACTGACATTGATATGTTTAATTTTATCGAAAAAGGTATCAGAGGCGGTATTAGCGTGATAACGAAGAAATATGCTGAAGCAAACAACAAGTACCTAAAAAAGTACGATCCTAATCTTCCTTCGAAGTATATAATTTATCTAGATTGCAATAATTTGTACGGGTATTCGATGGCAGAACCAATGCCTTTTGGTGGATTTCATTGGATCACGGCTGATCGATTTCTATTGGAAACAGAAAAAAAGATACCCGACGATGTCTCGTATTTCATTGAAGTTGATCTCGATTATCCTATTTCGCTTCACAATCTATATAACGATTATCCTTTCTGTGCGGAATCGATGATAATAGATTATAGTACGTTATCTCAAGAACAACAAGCAACATCATCACCAAGACAAAATTCTCTGGTAAAAAAACTAGTACCAAATTTGTTTAATAAACGTAATTATGTTTTGCATTACAAAGTTTTAAAACAAGCAGTAGATGCTGGTCTTGTGCTGAGAAAAGTTCATAGAGTTTTAAAGTTTAATCAGTCACCGTGGATGAGAGGTTATATTAACTCAAACACTTCTAGAAGAGCTGTAGCAAAAACTGATTTTGAAAAAAACTTCTTTAAGCTCATGAACAATTCCGTTTTTGGTAAGACGATGGAAAATATTAGGAAACGCGTAAATATCGAGCTAGTTAATGATATCAATCGCAGAAACAAACTTGTGTCAGACGATGATTTTGTTAGCATGAAAATTTTTAATGAAAATCTTGTCGCGATACAAAGAAGAAAAACAAATCTGAAACTAAACAAGCCGATCTATGTTGGAGCTTCCGTTTTAGATTTATCAAAGTGGCTCATGTACGATTTTCATTATAATTTTGTTAAAAATCAGTGGCCGTCAAGTAGACTATTGTTTACTGATACCGATTCGCTCGTGTATGAAATCGAATGTGAGGACGTCTATCAGGATATATATGATAATCGGTATCTGTTTGATCTTTCCGATTACCCTCGTGACAGTAAATTTCATGACGATACAAATAAAAAGGTTATTGGTAAGTTCAAAGATGAAATGAACTCGAGCATCATCAAACACTTTATCGGATTGCGCAGTAAAATGTACGCGGTATTGCTAGATAATAATAAAATAACGAAAAAGGCAAAAGGTCTGCCTCGCGATTTTGTTAAAAAGTTTATGAAATTTGATGATTACAAGTACGCGCTTGATGGCGGTGTTAGTTTTATAAGAGCAATGGCTATTCGGACAAATCATCATAAACTTGAAACAGATGTCATTATCAAACGCGGATTGAGTAATTTTGATGACAAACGTTATTGCGAAAATGGAGTAGATACATTTGCACTTGGGTATTGTTTTGATGATAGATCTATCCTCGATATTATATTCGATGACTAATGTATGAAATTTTATCTAAACTTTAGAAATAATGTTTGAAAATTTGACAGTGACAAATAGTTACAATAGCAAGATCAAATATCTAATGATGAACGGCAAACAGTTGACAGTTGAAATTAATAATGAAACATCAGGTATATGTTTTACCGCAGTTCGAGATAAGCTAAAACTTTCTCTTACCAGATCTGATGACAGCGAGTATTTCAATTACCTCGAACAATTGAGCCAGAAGTTGTTAGAGGAATTTAAAAACCTTCACAATCCGATCAGCCAACAAAAATATACTAAACTTACAATCGATCTTGATAGATCAAAAGTATATTTTATCGACAAAAAATATCCTCTTAACAAACCACAAATAAAAGATTTATTTGAGTCTCGTCGCTGTGTGAGCGGTAAAGTAAAGTTTAGTCTCTACTATCGTGATGATGAAATATTTCTAATATCAACAGTAGAAACATTGATAATTGGTAATGAGGTATAAAATAATATCACTTACTTGATCTCGCCCGGTGAAGACGTCGTCTTGAAAGTGCCTCAGAAGGAAATTTTACCTGCCTTATATACTGCTGTTCTAGACAATCACGTGATTGAGATTCTGGAAAATTCCCAATCTTCTACCTGATTCTAGAAAATCACGTGATTTAGTATTATGGAATCCCCAATCTTCTACCTGATTCTAGAAAATCACGTGATTTAGTTTAACACATCTCCGTATGACGTGACTAAGCAGTTACCTGGCTCGGTTTCTATAGAGATATTGATTTTTTATACTACTTGCATAAGGCTAGGTAACATCTGTTAGATACCTGGCTCGGTTTCTATGAAGATATTGATTTTTTATACTACATTACAAAAGGCTAGGCAGGCTAGGCAACATCTGTTAGGTACACATGTAATATATTAGTGTAAAAAGTATAGGATTATATCTGCGCTAGAATCGGCCTCTTGGTTTTGTGTAAATCGTTTGGGGTGGGAGTTTTAGGGTCTCTGAGAAAGTAATTTGTATTTGTTCTGAGAGTGGGGAGGGGGTGGAAAGAGGTCTTGCGCTAGAATCGGCCTTTATATCTACTACTATCGCTGCTTCATTAGGGAAATTACCAGGAGCTCCATGGGCTAAATACCCCGGTGAGAAACAACTTCCTGGATATAAGTATTGTGGTCCTGGAACTCGACTTGATATCCGACTTGATGATCAAGATCAACCAAGACCAGGAGAGTATCCAATAAATAAGATTGATCAAGCGTGTCATGTTCATGATGTTGCTTACAAAAGTAAAGATTTACAACAACGGCATCTTGCAGATGTGAAATTGATTCATGCGTTAAATTCTATACCCAATAAATCTCTCAGAGAAAAACTCGCTAGTTTTCTAGTAAAAACTGCTATGAAAGGTAAAATAATGCTAGGGGCTGGTAATTAATTATATAATTATTATAATGGAATCTGTTTATTATAGCCCAAGAGGATATTGGAGAGGCAGAGCAGCGATTAGTAAATTTGCTGAAGCAGCAAAAGTCTCACATTCTGTTGCTGCAAATTGGTTAGCACGACAGGCAATATGGCAAATTTATCTACCACCACCTAAAAAAATTCAATATGCACATTTTGATGTCAGCACCCCTAAAGAAGTTCATCAAGCAGATATTTTATTTTTACCACATGACACCATTAAAATTGGCAGACGTCAATCACGCACGTACAAATACGCATTGACTGTCGTTGACGTTGCAAGTAGATATAAAGAAGCGGAACCATTATCAACAAAGACAGCATCTGAAGTTGCATCTGCGTTTGAACGAATTTATCAACGAGGATCCGGACCACAAGGTGGTCTACGATGGCCACAACTATTACAGGTTGATCCTGGCAAAGAATTTCTTGGTGCAGTATTATCTTTGATGAAAAAACATAACGTTAAAATCAGACGAGGACACACTGAAATTCATCGTGATCAGGCAATCGTTGAACGATTTAATCGAACACTTGCTGAGCGGTTATTTGGATATCAATATGCAAAGGAAATATCTACTGACTTTAAGTCCATGGAGAGATCTCGTGAATGGGTTGCAAGATTACCAAGTGTGATAGCTACGTTAAATAATGAAATTACTCGTGCAACTTCCATGAAACCTTCTAATGCGATCACAAAAAAATATATACCAATACACCCACGTGAATCTTCCTCTCAACCAGTATTAGGTAATGTAACTGTAAGATATTTATATGAACCTGGTGAACTTGAAGGTGGTAAATAAAAGAGCAACTGATCCTATCTGGAGTGTGACTACACATAAAATTTCTAGCGTGGTTAGATCCACAGGTAGACCTGCAATCTACAGACTAGATTCGACGGCTCCTCAACGTGGATTTGTACGTGAACAATTACAAGTAACTCCTGAGGACACACAATTACCACCACCTTCACTTATGTAAACTAGCACCTCTACGTCGATTACATTCAAGACATGTCAGCATCACAATATCACGTGTATGACAAAGATCACTATTAATTCTGTCTACGGTAAATTGTCTTGGATTATTGTTTGAATACTGCCATAGAATATTACAGTTACAACTTGCACAATTATTGTTCTGTCGTTGCTTTAGTGTTATAATTAATTCAGTATCAATATCAAAGTCACGCTTATTTTTTTTTTGTCACATTGCTTATAACCAGATAGTTTTTTCCTTATTACGTCATTGCTAACAGTTTGATCATTATTTTCTGTAAAATTCATAATAACCCTGTGCAGCTGAGATTTCTTCTGACTCGAGACACTGCGAAATAAACTAAATTTGACCATTCGATCCGATCATCGACAATCCAGATATTTGTATCAGAAATAGTTAATCCCTGTGACGAGTGAATCGTTAAAGCGTATCCTAACGTCCACGGAGATTTATCCATGCTCAACGCGCTCTCAACAACATCAACAGCAACCAAAACAATATCATTCAATACAAGATTTTGTATCCCACCACCAGGAATTTCAACTTCAATATTCTGTCGTCGAGTATCTGCTGGGCGATAACATAATGGTACAGGTAGATTTGAAAACTTTTCTTTATGTAACAGAAATAATTTCTCTTGCAGTTCATCACGAACTATTTTTCTACTCACAACTATCAAATCAGCAGGTCTCCATAAATTCAAAAAATCATCCATAGTAGTTTCTGGAATTACTTTACGCATTATCTCGCATTGTATTTTATCTGGCTGCAGTCTGATTAACCTTTTAAACTCTTTCAACGATTCATCAATAGCTCTATGATCATCATTTATTTCTTCGTAGTAATCTACAAATGATTTTAAACATTCATGTGGAGATTGACCGGCGAAAGGTGGTGGTTGACCATGATCGCCACACATTATTACAGCAGTATTTTTAGTCAATAACCATTCAAGGAATATTTTTAATATTTCCAACGATACCGTGTCTACCTCGTCCCAGATAATATACTTAGGTATATATTTCTCACCCATTCGCTCAGGAGTCCATATGTCTCCGCACCATCTGAAGAAACTATGATATGTACATGATTTTACTCCTCGTTCTTTTATTTCTCTGGCGAGTTTATGTGTCGGTGTCAAAACAATTATATCTGAATGGTTGTTCAGGAATAATTTAATAACACGAGTTGTTTTACCTGAACCACCGCATCCATTAAGATAAACAGTCTTATGTCTGGCCACAGGATCATATACAGATGGTGCTGATGACAATTCTGATATTTGATTATTTTTGTAATATATTTCCTTAATTTCAACGTCGGCAGATTCAGAATAACTAAGTATATTTTCTTGTTTTATTCTCCATGATCCCCATTCACCTTTACCAAGTAGCGGTTTTAACAAATCCGTATATTTTTTATTTATATAAAACGAATCCGTAGCAACTCTGACAGCGTAACGAGGAAATCTATTTATCATAGACAGTAGATTTATCGAAACGTAGGCTAGCATTGAAGATCTTAAATGAGTAAACTGCGGTGAGTCACCATCAATATAGCTTACAATTGTACCTAGTTTGGTTCCGTCTGATAAATAAGCATTACTTCAACTTATAAATGTGTTTTTTTTCCGTTGTATCAGCGATTATAAAATCGAGTTCAGCATCGTCCATAATTAATCTTGTACAGTGTCGTTTATGATCATATGATCCTCCTTGTGTAAATTTACTGATTATCTTTCTACCAAGATCTTTTGCAAGTCTCTCATCGCTTTCTTTCCTGCATTTATATATTTTAACAATGTCATCTTCATTAAGATCAGGAAATTCTTTCCTGACATCATTAATATTAAATCTATCCGGTTCTGGTAACCAAACTTGTTTCCATGGATGATACGATATAATTGCTTCATTTACCTTCAATGATATTAAAATTCCAGCATCGAGCATATGTCGTAATAGTACTACTGGAACCCAACATTTTTCTGAAAAATGTCTTCCAAACCAAGCATAAGTAATCGGATAGAGATTTTCCGTAAACTCGAATGATTCTATATATGCGAATCCGGTTAAATCAAAATCTGGTAAGGGTCCGTTTATCACAACTCAGCTCATCTCATGTGATGGATGTCCAAATCTCTTAAAGTATTTAGAACACTCTCCGCATCCAAGAAAACTTCCAGGATAACATGCTACCATATCAACTGTTTGTCAATACCAGTAAGTACTCCGGGTTTGGATTTATTATTCAAGAGAACAATATTATTTCCCAACTATGCGGACTGGATCACGCTTGTCACGGATAATCCAAGTGTCAACGTCTGTCCTTACAATAAATTTTATTAAAATAAAATATTTTTGAACATCAAGGTGGTTAATAATCTCTCTTCCTTGTCTGTCATTCATTATAGTATCGACAACAATCCAACTCTGATTGTTGACCACACATGAGCCGCACCATCGTCACGAAATTCCTTCTTGGCTTCATGGATGCGTTTGGTTACATCCTGATTTGTTAAAGCCAGATCTTTCATCGAAAAACTAAATTTATATTTCGGTAGTCTGTCAAGATCAAATCTAGCTCCCGCTGAGACGGCGGAAGGTTCAGTTGCAGATAATTCCTCCATTTATTATAAGTAAGACAAATATTTAAATTGAATTTTAGTATATATATATATATATATATATATATATATATATATATATATATATATATGTATGTTTGGTTCAAGGTCAAGTGTTTTTGAATGTTCTAGAAATGAACTTGTTTACGAATTTGATTGGAAAATGACCCACATTGTATTGTATTTTATTTTTTCGATAAAGGTTGTGATCAACAGAATATTTATTCCTATCTTAGCATCAGTATTTGTTGAATCAATTTTAGCTGAGCTCAGTTAAAATTTGAGAGGTTTTATTTATTTCAATTATTCATTGGAATTACAAAGTGTTTATGGACTTTTGGACTAAATCACTGTTTTGCGATTATTGAGAATTCATTCATAAACACTCTGTGCTGATATACTGACAGTCTTGATGTATCATTGTGATACATTAAGACTGTTAGCACATCAGTACATGCAAGGTTACTGGCACATCAACACATTCAGTGCTAGAATTCATTTGGAACCCTATACTTTTTGGACTTGTGATATAACTTTTGGAGTTAGTATATGTTATTGGATTCACAAGTGTGTAACTTCCTTTTAAATTTTCATTTTGTGTTCAAGGAAAATAAATAATATTTAGAATTGTACTAAACTTGTTGGCATTGCTTTTTTCTGTAACTTTGTTTAAGACTATAGAGTCATAATGCCAAAAGGAATATAATTTTAACTCATGGATTGGCCAGTCATTAAAATATCTTGGTTTTTCTTTAGACATTCGAGGAAATAAATTTGGTATTAACAAAGGAAAAGAAAATATCCACAATACATTATATAGTTCTAAGGTCTAATCAGTATATACTTTTTAAGTTGGGTCCAACTGCAGCCAGCATAGACTCTAATATGCTGTAAAGATGCCAGTGGGTATCTGGGTACTTGGGTATCCATCAGTTAATAATAGCCAGGGTAATAAAATGAGCCATAGAGTACCTGTTTACGGTATACAAGTTTTCTGCCAGCGCTTGTAAAGGCAGCACTCACTTTATTTTCAAGTTGACAGTCCATTTGATTGAGCTGCAGATACATGTACTTTTTCATTGCCAAGCAGAGGTCTTCTACTTCCAGCAAATAATTGACCTTACGTGAGACGATAGATTGCTCCACCTACCAAATCACATGACTTAACCTCCGACAAACATGTAGTATTTGGCAAAGAAATATGTTTCAGTTTAAGTGATATGTTTATTTAATGTGACTTGTATTCTTAAAAATATAAAATTACAAAGATGCATTAATTATACTGCAGTAGACAATATTTATATATATAGTTCAAGTTCGTACATTAATAACCTAAGTGTTTTATTTCAGTAAATAATAACAATTGATTGTAAAGCTGTTTAAGAACTTGTTCATATGAAATGAAACTTGCTCTAAAAGATGCTGATGTATTTAGGATATAATCTTGTCCTTGTTAATTTTATCTGACTTATGTTTATGCAGCCTTGGAAGTATATGAATTAAAAATTAATAACAAAATCATAAATAATTACTGTTTAGAAGTAGACTGTTGTACATAATAATTTTAAGGTCTGCTATGTTCGTCAGATGGAATTTTGATCAATGATGTCTGTTGATGTAAACATGTAAATGCATGCTTAATATATCGGAAGATAATTATTTGAAACCTTTATTTTCTATTTCTTTATTACTAATTACATTTTTGTAGCCCCATCCCTCCTTCAACCTAATGAGAAAGTAAAGCGTCACTCTAGTGTCTGAAAGATCGAGACGATAAATCATTAATTTTGGGACAAGCCAACATTAAAGTGTAAATTTTCAAACTTTAAAATAATGCAGCCTTGGGTTCAGTGTTTCCTATACAAGAATAAATAATATACATCACAGCTCGAAAGTTAGGGGGGTCTCCACCTATATTCTTGAAACGTTAATTTTTACATATATATTTTTCAATTTCAAATTCTTTTTGTTTTCAAGCTATCAACGGGACATACTTTTATGCAAACAAACACGTTGTAATTGCCATCAATTGTGTCTTTATTCAGCTGATCGTACACGCGACAAGTCGTTATCCATCGAAGTTTCGCCTGTGTTTCGGGAAAGGAATACATCTAATTCCTCCATTTAGACGATCTGGATATTGACTGTCAGAATTACAAGACTTGTTTTCACTGTTATCGATCGAGAAATCAACAAATCATTTCAAAATTTGTAAATACATATCATGATCAATTCATTGTTGCTACGAGCAGCTTGTCGGAGAAAAATGGCGGACTTAAGCAATGCCTGGAGGTGTGTCTAATTTAGCTCGCTGATTGGTTAATTGATCCAGCGTGATTGACAAGTGGCGATAGGTCAATTCCTCTTGCTACTAAGAGAAAAGGTGCGTTTAAACGACGACTAGCGAATATTTGTCAAGGGTCTGGGCCGTTCGGATGAATTGGCTGATTTCAGTTTTTGGCTATATCCGATGTTTCGTCAAGGTACCAATGGTTTGGTTGCCCTCTTTTCAAAGTATCTTACATGTACATTCGGACACTTCTCAATCGGTTTTGAAATCGGAAAAATCCGAAAGTCTCGAATAGCCTAGTACGCAGGGTTGTTTGTATATACTATATGCCAGTGTACTCGCCCTATTTAAAATACACGACTTTCCATGTGTACACACCTTTATTACCATGACACATTACATACAGACGAGTTGTAGAGTAAGCTGAAATATCTTTTTGTATTCAATCGACACAATCAATGTCCATGTTTGAAGTGATATTAGCACGGTCGGTATACACATGTACATTGTTGTAATGACCGACAATCGAGTCAAATGTTAGGGTGTTTCTTGTAGAGTCTGATACAATATGGACACGTAAATAATCTAAGTATCGATCGAAAGGTGAACATTTGTTCAACCTTTTCCATAGTCGACTATATCGATAGGACTCGTTGATCATTGTCGCTTGAAAGCGCACTGCCTCCCACTACTCCTAAAATATGTCGAAAAACTCGAATTATTGCGCTTACTCCCACATTCCAGTTCATACTTGTATATCCATCGCTGTTTTTGAATGTATCCTGCAATTCATACAAACGACTAAGCTGTTAAATAATAATTAAACATTTCAGATGTGTACGGAGATTTCAGAATTGTCACCCATCCCAGTTCGCCAGGATGTGGAGTGGTGGAGATGGCGGTGGTCAGGTTAAGATACAAGCAACTCCGGAGCCGTAAATTGATTGTTGTAATTAAGATATTGAGATAATTTATTTGAGTTCTAGAATCAGACGTGTTTGCAATTTGATTGGGATTTTCCATTAAAATGAATCACAGCTAGGTCAAGTGAAAAGGTGTATAAATAGGGACTTGATAAACAAATAATTCATTCTTATCTTCGATCAGTCTCTGAAATTCAGTTGTTATCAAATGTTATATTTGTGTTTAGATATAACTGGAGACGATTTTTTAATTGAAATTAATCTTTGGAAATACTAAGTGCTTTTGACTTTGGATATACACTGCTTTAGGACTATTGTGAACTCATTCAAAGACATTCTAGATTGCATCATTGTGGTACATTAGGGCATTCAAGACTTGTAATTCATTCGGAACAATCTATGCTTTTGGACTTGTGATGAGACATGTAGGATTATTTGAGATTTCATTCACAATACTGCAAAAGACATGCAGTATTGAAAATACCATTCTGATCATATATACACATCTTTAGTTGGAATGTTCATAAATATTCAAAGATAGAATGGTTTCTACAATGAGCCGTGCTCTCCAGAGACTACAAAAATAGCATAGAAAGGCATATTAAAACCATGGGCTATCTCGCCTCCCTCAGGTACGTACCATTTTACAAGCAATCTCAAGCACTAAATTCGAGAAAAAGATGCAGCTGAAGAAGGCGTTTTGGATAGACTAGCAAGAGCTATGGAGCCAATAAGCCAAGACTGTATTCTTAATTCATTGTTTCGTTTGGAAGAAATGAAGCGTAGAAAATATGTCAGGGGAAATGAGAAGTAAAATAATGACTGGAGTTATCTCCCGATGAAAAATCAAGATGAATGATCATAAATGCTGGAAAATGGAAATGGATGCAAGAGATTTTGAAAAGATTTCTGTCGGGATAAAGAAATTAAAGATTGGGTACTGTGATATGACACAATCAAAGCTGCAACTTTTTTTATTTTGCAATGGAAGTGTTACTGCGAGTGAACCTGTCTGTTGGGCTACCTTTTTCTCCAGGATTGTAAAGACTTGAACAATGAGGGAAAAGGATACATCGAATCAACACATTGGCTTGTATAAAATCTGCATCTTATTTTCATTTTTTGTCAGATAGAACTTCTATTACATGGTCTATTTCGACAATGTTTGACGCTGTTAAATGCTAATGGAGCTACTAATTTTAGGACAGCAAGATTACGACACAGACGGAAATATCATGACGAAATTACAGCAATACAACAATGCATAACAGATTCAAATATTAAATTGGGTTGATTGGTGACGGTTTCGTTTTGTTACCTAGAAGGAGATGAGTATTATTACTCCATGCAAGACAAAGTTGCAGAAATCCTAAGACTCGTTTAAACTTGTCTTCTACTCTACGTTCAATAACGACGTAACCAAGTGAGGAATTCCAGAAACTATTAATTACCCTTCGACTATGTGAGAAGAAATTTTGAGGGGGAGGGGGGAAGGAAGACAAAGTAGGTAAAAGTTATGCAAAGAAAAAGGGCTATTCTTATAATGATGTGTTTTTCACAGGCTTTACTGTTCCCACTGTCAGGACGACGGAGACTCTCCGACTTTTGAAAGAACTCATGGTAATTTACAAGCTCTAAAAACAATGTTGACAATGACATAAACAATAAAGCCCATCTATTTTGATGTTCCTCGTTGTGGAAGCGTTTATGCTTTCCTTTTTAAATTGTTTGGTTTCTTCTAGCTCTTCTGCTTGCTTTGTTTACACCCTATACAAAAAATGCGAGTAGAAAGACGCACTAATGCCAATGCAAGTACAATAATATTTTCAGCAAGAAAATAAATAATTATCCAGCACCCTTGAATAACTATCCTATCACGCTATCAGTAATTCCAGGTATGCTGTTACTTCTTCTTTTTTGGCTAACTCAAAGAAATAATTGGCTATTTTGAAAAGCATTTTTTGGTTGTGTCAAAAATAATTTTCCTGCAGATGTGAACATGTAAGTGGTATCAGAAAACACAATTCGAACAATATCAGGTTATGCATCTACTTATTTGAACTTTTTATCTTTCATTGGCGTTGTTGCTCTTGTTTTATTTTGAGTCTTTACGCTTTCTTTTGTTTAAAAATTGTGATCGTATTCCATGTTCAGTTCTATGTGAAGCTGTATTCTGTGTGGGTTTAATTCAACACTGAATAAGATTTGTTTTCATCTGTACTTGTAGTTTGCCCACTTGCCATGTAAGTTGCAGAAATATTATTACAAGAAATATTTTTTTTGTTTGGCGTTTGTTCATATGATGGAAGGCAAACTAGTAAAGAAGAAATAATGGAAACTAGAATTTTAGAAAATGTACTTTTAAAAACCTACTGAGTTTTACCGAATTAACTTTTGTTGCACACCTTCGCAATAGTTAATACCGGAAATGGCAGAGAGCAGAGCAAACGGATTGCAATAAAAATTGGACGGCAGAAAACAGAAAACATTATAATGCGGACTTCAGACAGCGATGCCGTAACACGGAAAAACACAATATGACGCATTATCAAGACACTGAAATTAAAGAATGTTAAACATCAGTTGGCTTTTTTACAGTAGTTTGTTCAGTTTTACTAAACCTAAATGTGTGGATGAAAGAGATTTTGATACTTACCATTTTATTACATATGTCTTTATCACTTTTCGGATCCCGAATGAAATATAATTTTTTTTGAATGATCTACTATGAGATGCATCCTAAATGATCAAAAGTTGTTAAACTTTTATATTTAACAGCGATAATGCAACATGTTATAAAAGTTGTAGTCTTTTCTTTTCTGGAGACTTTCTGTAATTGTTCAGCTATTGATTGTCGATATAAATGAATGTGTTTGAATGCCACTTGAACTTGATACCGAAGATGGTTGTCATGACTTACATGAAATAAACCAAGCAAATAATCTAATACGGTTTGATGTCATGTAATCTTCATTTAATTATAGCTTTAATTTATTCAAATCATTAACTAGCAGAAATATACCAATTAAATATTTTAATGCTGGGATAGCAACATTTGACAGCCAATTTGATAGTTTTGAATATCTCGCATTAACACAAATTGTAGGTGTTTTCTTAATTTTTGTCCACTGTTTTCATCTCTTTGCCAGTCGAGGTTTTACTGTTTATCTCTTCGTGCGTTTCATTTGCTACTTCGCATATGTACGAAAAAATGCACAAATGTTTATATTTTGGATCGAAATTTACTTTATTGAAATGGCCATTCTTTTTAATTTCGGCATCTAGTGCTTAGTTTTCTTCCCAGAATTTCTCTGGTAGTTGAGAATTCTTTATACTGGAGGGATAATTTACAGACAAATATGCAATGAATTTACATTAAAAATGTTTGGTATATGTGTCCTTTTGTACTACTTCTGCCGACTTCATCTGCGATTTTTAAAATCTAGATTTTTATCCTGAAATGCGGATAGTAATTAAGATTTTTTTTTTTAAAGATGATCCCTTTCGTCACTCTATTGATCCATATGCGACACATGTATAGCCGCGAAAATTATTCACTCGAGGTTAAATCATCATTTAGTACATTATGTCCGGCAACAAGGACACACAAAGTCTTCCTCCACCCTTACCCGTGGCGACCCGGGGAACAGAGTGGTCTAAGGCGCGCAGATCATTCACACATCTTACCTCTGTCAGCGTGAGTTCGAGTCTCGGCCGGACCAAAATGGGTATATGAGAAAGCTTGCCAGTAGCTTCCCGTGAGTCGGTGGTTTTTCGCAGGGTTTCCCAAGCATACTGGCCACTAAGTGTGCCTATCATGTGCTTATAGATGGCGTTAAACCCCGCAAAACAAACTCCACGCCCATCCTGACTTCATCTTCTTTCCCACCATCACCAAATCAATCAACTCTTTTGCCCCCCCCCCCATCTACATTTCAACATCCGTTTTTAATTTCGGCAGCAATTCACTTCTTGGGCTCCACTAACGATATTATGCACAGTTTCCGTCAATGTGTTCACTTTTAAAAATAAATAGTAAGTATTAGTTTTGTCAGCGTTACACGCAGCCATGAAAGAATCCCGTTTACATCATTCTGATTAACTCTCCAACCCAAATGTAATTTTGAAATACCAAAAATAGCTTTTATTTTATAATCTTACCAGTAATTGAGTGTACGTTTAATGCTGTGAATATTCAGAGTAAAGGTGATTTTGCTGTCATCAATTCTCTGAATTTTTTTACCTTTTTAAACTGAGCTAAGTTTGTATTCTACATTACCGCATAACAGTGTTTAATTTTAAGACCTGTGTATTTTATAAACATTTATCTCAATGTATTTCTAAACTCTTCGGACTAAATTTGATACCAACATATGTGATAAGGTCTAAATTGTATGTAGAAAAAAATGCATAATAAATAAATGAAAAATCATACATTTGAGATTATTTCCTAATTAAAGTTTTCATTTCACAAAATTGTCAAGTTATATTTTTGTTAATTTATTATCAATATCAAATATTTAATGAAAATATTATTTATTTTAAAATTTATTTTATGATATCAACCATTCATTGGTATAATCTGCCAGCGTTTGTTTAAAAAAGTATTAAATTCATTGACTGACTGGTTGATTAGCCCATTATTATTATTATTATTATTATTAACGAAATAAATAAATACATATGGAACAAAGACGAAGGCCTATCTTTTATCCAAAATTGCAAAGATCTATGATCTCAAAATGTGGACAAGATTTTCAATGATATAAACAATAACAAACTTAATGAATGCGTCGAAACAATTACTGACATTTACCATGATGCAGCAAGCACAATGAAAACAATCAACAGAAAGCAAATTCTAGCAGTGACATCTCCAAGAAGAATTGTTAAATGTCAGCCTTGGTTTGATACAGGCTGCATAAACGCCAAAAGCAAAGCCTTAAGATATCTAAAACAGTTTAGATTAAAACGTACAAGTGAAGCACTTGAAGATTATAAATTTTATAGAAATGTGTATAAATCTCTTACAAGAAGCAAGCAAATGCAATGTAAAGAAAAACAAAAAATAGCCTTTTATCTGCATTATACTCTAAAGATACACAACTTTTCTGGTGCATTGTAAAGAACCAAGTACTGGTATGCACAACAGTATCACGTCTGCAACTTGGTATGAATATTTTTCGGAATTATTTAATTTTTCCAGTTCTGTTGACCAGATACAGAAAACTTAAAATATTCAAGTAATTCACGAGACTTTAGATAATCACTGAAGAAGAGGTACGCCTAGCATTGAGTAAACTGAAACATAACAAAGCTGGGGGAATATATGCTTTATCCAGCGACTTCTTTATTTGTATGAGCAACATAATTGCACCAATATTAACAATATTATTTAATAAACTATTAGATGTTGGATATTATCCAGAATATTGGTGAACAGCTATCACCATACCAATTTTGAAGAAAGGGGATGCAACTGAACCCTCCAATTACAGAGGCATAAATCTACTACCCGTGTTAAGCAAAGTGTTTACATCGATTTTAAATAACAGAATAAATGAATCGGTGGAGGAATACGAATTACTGGGCGAAGAGCAAGCAGGATTTAGAACGGGGTATTCCACAGCAGATAATATATTTATATTACATACATTAATTTGTAAATATTTAAGAAAACGTAGGGGTAGATTCTATGCAGCATTTATTGACTACGAAAAAGCCCTTGATAGGATAGAGAGACGTTTACTGTACCAAAAGCTAGTTAGTGAAAATATTAGTGGAAGAATGTTAAGAATCATTAAGGCAATTTACGTTGATCTAAAAGCATGTGCTAAGTCCAAGAGTCTTATTACCGATGTGTTTAATTGCCCTTTGGGCGTGCGCCAATATTGTGTTTTATCGCCTTTACTCTTTTCTTTATTTTTGAATGATTTGAAACCCTCTTTAGCTGAATGAAACAGAGGAGTGTCTGTAAAAACCTTAGAACTATTTTCACTATTGTATGCAGACGATTTAATTGTCTTTGCTGACACTGCTCACCAGCTGCAAAATATGCTCAATCGGTTGCATACATATTGCCTAAAGTGGAAATTAAAAGTGAATATTGAAAAAAAACCACAAAAGTGGTTGTATTTCGCAGCGTTGCTATCTCAGAAGTTACGAAATGTTGTACTATGGCCAAGCAGAGGTAAAGATTGAATCATATTATAAGTATTTAAGATGCATATTTTCTTCAAAAAGCTCCTGGTATATGTACCAGAAAAATCTATCCTTGCAGGCGCTGAAGGCTGTGCATATATTGACACGAAGTCTTTCAAAATTTAGCAGATTACACGTATCTGGGTTGCTTCGTCTGTTTGACGCGAAGATAGCTCCCATACTTAATTATGAAGTTTAGGTTTGGGAGTTTTATGATACCAATGATATTTGAAAAAGCTCATTTGTCATTTTGTAAAAATATCCTTGGTACATTTAAGTCTACTCGAAATGCATTCGTATATAACGAATTAGGAAGAATTAGTATGCAGTGTATAAGATATAAACGTATTTTGAAATATTGGCTAAGAATTCTAAAAATGCCAGAAGACAGATATCCTAAACAATGTTACAATTTATAGTTAAGATGGGGGGGAGGGGGAATTGTGATTGCTGGGCTAACTGTGTTAAAAAGCTTCTATTTACATTTGGATTTGGCAATGTTTGGTGTACTCAGGCGTAAATGAGGAAAATATATTTATTAGATTGTTCAGCCAGAAATGTGGAGATATGTTTAGGCAAAGGCTGCAGGATGAGATTAAGTCGATGGAAAGACTGCACTTCTATAGGTCACTGTGAGTAGAATTTACTTGTGAAAAATATCTAGAATTCTTGGGAGATAACGATATTTGTTATATAATCACTATGCTTAAAGTGGAGAACTTGCCAATCAGAGGTAATACCGGAAGATACGAAAGTATCTGCCATGAGGAAGGATTGTGTCAAATTTATAATGTTAACATCGAAAATGAATTCCATTTTATTACTGTTTGTTCGCTATATGAAGTAATACGAAGAAAATACTTAACCACCTTTGCATAGAAAAATCCAACTTTAGAAAAATTTAGGACCTTTATACACAATGATACTAGCAAAAATTCTGATGACTAATTTAGTAATGTTTACTACAAAAGCCTTAAAGATTAGAGAAACCGTTTTATCAACGACTCTTGCTACATAAGATTTTAGATCAATATCACAAATCTTGTTCCACACAAGTTTTAGGGTTACCCTTAATTGGTTTGTTTGATTACTGTGCAGTATATATTTGTATCTCACCTGTATCCGAAAAAAAGCAATAATTATTACTTTTATGTATATTACTTCTTATAAATACGATGTTCTTTTGTTATGCACTATAACATCTTTTTGTACCGCATGATGTATGGATATGTATCATGGGCCAGTGGTCTGTATTACAAATAAACATTATTATTATTATTATAGAATAATTATTGATACTATAGTAAACATGTAGTGTCTTTAAAGTGCGGCTTATCAATGAAAAATTCGATTGAAATCGTTTAGATTAATTTGGAAACAAATAAGAAAATCTCGAGATAAATGTCAGTTAATTATTTTTTGAATTTTATTTTCGCCTCTGAAAAACACGCTCAACAGAACCTGACTGAATACAAACTTTTTTCTTCATAAATTCCGTTGATGAAATATTTTGTCGTCATAACTAGGATTAATAAACAATAATATCATCAATTAGTTACAACAGCAGCAGCATCAATCACCATCCTCGTAGTCATCATCATGATCAGAAAAGAAAGAGAATGTGATAAAACGTACTTTTACAAAATGTTAATTATCAAGAAGCAGCAAATAATGGAAAGAAATTTCTAGTATATATTATTGTACATCTTATTCAAGGGTTTTGCCCAGAAAGACACCATTGTTTTTAAGACCTTGATGCTATAAATTACAAATCCCCCAAAACACACACACACACACACACACACACACACACACACACACACACATTCTTGTAAAACCTACAAAACGGGGATATATGATTTTTGCCATCAAAAAGGGGACATTTTTATTTAACAAATTATGAGCGATAAAGATCTATTTTACTATGCATTTGATATATGCATGTCATTTCTACTTGATTTGTGGTTGATTTCCAAGAAACACTATATGAGAATCTTTACCGTCAGAACGGGGACACACACATATACACAGTGTTAGAAATTATACAATCAAATAGGGGACATTCATTAAGTATGTATCTTGATTCTAAATAGAAATCAGTTCACTCTAAGTACTGCAGTAATCTCACCTCATGCACATAGTTCCCATCCATATTAACAAACTAAATTAAACTTATCATGTTGAATTTTTATATCATGTTTGTTGTATATATATATAAGTAAAAATGTACGTCCAGAAGTTTGAAGAAGTTAAGTTGTCAGAGTTGTGTGAAAATACAGAGAATGTGTTCCTTTTTCTAAAATGAAATAATCAAAGATCTGCATGCCAATCTTCAGTTAAAATAATTTTATTGGCAAGACTACGGTTTAGAATTTAAAATGTTCCACAGAATAACACATTTTTAACTTTGGTGTACAAAAAGTTGCCACTTTAGTGCAATCCCCTTCATTAATAAGCCAATGCATGATAAGATCTCTTCGATATGAAACACACCAAAAATTTATTTTGTGCGATGGCATGGTTTAGTTTTAGTGAGCTCAGGTCAGAGCCGCATAAGTGCCCCTGAAGCCAAATAGTCCCTATCAAAATCTAATTGTGTTGATCGATTGTGTGACTCCATGTGCAGTATTCATGATAGAGACTGGTAAATCGTACAACGGAATGATTGAGAAGGGACTGTCCCGTTATCTGGAGACGCCTTTTATTCTTACTATGATGGTAAATATGACGTACAGTTACCGGGGAAATGAGGCTTAAAAATCATGATTTGGCTGACTTAAGGTAGCGTAGGAAAAATAGTTCACGGTATTTGGTGTTTGAGTTACGGAAATGTATTAAGGAGAAACAATGCATTTGTGAGGTAGGCAGGCAATTGTGAAGTTGTGATGTAAATGTGTAGTTGTGATATTGGTGGTCATGCATTAATTAGAGGAAAATTATTATAGTTTGTTTCATTCTTTCACTAAAGAGACCTCTTGCATGTAACAGTATAAATGTTCTGCCTTTCGCTTAGTGAAATCATCTGTGAATTTAATGTTGTGTATTTGTGGTCGCTGACTGATTAGAGAAAAATTGACGACTGTTATCATCGGGTCCTTAGAAATAGGGGAAAACAAGGGACTTACAGCCAGAAAGAAATGAAGCTAGCAAGAAGGAAGAACGACAGACAGAAGTAACGAAGCAGAGAGAGAGAGAGAGAGAGAGAGAGAGAGAGAGAGAGAGAGAGAGAGAGAGAGAGAGAGAATATTAAAAGGTACTGACTAAACGAGGAAACAATGAGAAACATTTCATAATTTACCTCCGAGTCCAAAAGATTTATCTGATCGTTTCATTTCAAATTATTTATACTTCAGCCAGCATGCACATTTATGATACATCGAGAAACACAAAATATGAGTATGAAAACTTGTATTTACAGCGTCCTGGCTGGTGCCATGTACAAGTACTTACAAAAGTCATTTTTATTTCCTATTGGCTCAAGCTTAACTTGTCGGATTTAACTCTAATGTGGTTCATTGGAGGAAGGAAATGGGATTATGTTTTGGTTACCATGTAGACTGTTCGTTAATATGCTTCTAACCACATCTGAATGAACTAAAATCTATGTTGATATTTTCCAGTGTATTTCTTATCCAAATGTGTATGGCTTAGAATTGTGAATATTTGACTACCCATTAATAAACATGTATGTCGATATTGCTCTCTGTGTTAAAATAGAATATATATTCTATGTTTACATAAATGATTAAAATCCTGATAGCTCTTCTTGATGCCATCTTCGGTGAGTAATTCGGAAGGAAAGTGCGCAAGCCGACAGCAAAACAGTGTGAAGTTTTACCACGTAAGCGGGCACGCAGTTTTCCGACTGATACACACGAGGTTATGAGTCGAGTAGGACTTGTGTATTGTTGTGTACAGCATGATGTGAAAAAATACCAACAAAACGGGGATATGCTCAGATACGCTTATTTTAAGGTTTGTATCATTAAATAAGGCCTTGGCATTCCATTTAAGCCGACATTACAAAACGGGGACGTCCCCGTTCGTTTCGAGGTGTGTCCCCGGTCTGTTGGTGTGTATTCACAATGATGTCCCCATTTCGCCGCTTTTACACACACACACACACACACACACACACACCCACACGCCACCCCTCCCCCACCCCGAGAAATGTATATTGAAAACTATATGCCTATAATTTGTATCCTTAGTCATTGTAGGAAGGGAATTTTTTGGTAAGGAAATCATAACAGAAACAAAGACAAAGACATTCTAAAATATATATTAAGAAATTTGCTAGATCTGGTGTGCTGCTTGCGCCATCTATCGGATTCAGATTGAAGTAACTAATTTCGATCCCCCATTGTCTATATGTAATCCAAAAACGCAATGATTTGCTACTAGTGACATTATTTACACTCAGTTACAAAGGAGTTAAATAACAGAAACAGTATAAAACCATTCTTATAAAAATGAGTAAATTTAACATGTGAATTGTTCATATCTTTTGTAAGTAACTGTATATTTAGTACTAACTATAAGTATTGTGTTTGTCTTTGTCATTCCACAGATGCTATTATTCAACACACCTTACTATGACATTATTACACTGTCTAAAACAATACTATTAAACTAAAGACGGTATGCTGCGATCACATACCGTATATAGGTCCTTGACGTTGGAATCAATAAACCCTCAACATTTTTTAAATCGTGCGTGTCAGAAGAGGGAACTAATGGAGGTATAATGTTTGCTGTCGATGTGTCCTGTAATAAAATTTCAGATAAAATGGTCCATTACCTTTTCAGAAATGCAGTTTATAGTAATAAAGAGACCAAACAACCTGACGTTGTTTTAAAGGTTTACCACTGATTGCTTTGACCTTTGTTTTGCACGTCATTCTGTAGGTGGTGGGGGTGGTATTGTACAGTTCATACTTTTTATCTTTTGTCTCATGGTAGGTATTTACATTTGGTTGGAAGGGGTTGTCTTCCCGAGAGTTTAAACAAACATTTTGCCTTTATCCTTTCACCATTAAACCGTTTGCTCCGTACAATAATGACACCCACTGTTTCCGTTTGGACTGGTTCTTCGGCCAACCTAGATGACAGATAACATGACCTTGCTTTTGAAACACAATATTATTTTTCTGTACCACCCTTCATTCATGTATTTCTAAAAGCACATTACATAAGACGCTTACATCTGTTCCATAAAGAGGTATCTGAATTAGAAATTAAAATCTGAGGATAAATTGAAGTACAGGAAAAAGAATTTTGGATAGATACTAGTAGATACATACATAGACAGGCAGACAAGCAAACAGATGGTTGGATGGATAAATATAGACAGAAAGATAGAATTGCTAGCTCGATTACTTCAGGCTAACTGATTAGTTGACTGACCGTTTGATCACGTGTTCTTCGGATCTCTTTGTGGTTTCTTAATTCAATATCTGGTGTCCAAATTATCCTCACTTTCGCCTCTTGTTTCCCACCAACCATGAGGTGGCGCTGTAAAGTTTTGTAATTTTCATAGGGTATTTGTATTTTCCACTGCTCATCCTGGCTATATAGAAAAAAGACCTTGTATATCTTATGCACTGCTAAAAGAACTTTTAATTCCTTTTCGTTTGGGTTATAAAGGATACAGTTTTGCCCTACTTTAGATGTGCCCCGATAAAAATAACTGCCAGTTCATCTAGTTAATTTTCACTTCCTGAAGCCGATAACATTTGTATTACCTTTTTATATTTTGTTATTCATTCATTGCAGAAGCTGGTGTTGCCTACTCTAGTAAACTTTGATTTCACTATTTTGATAACTGCTAAAATAGTGTACATGAGAATAAGTAGGGCTGATTTTTCGAGCACATTGGAGCAGACATATTGGTTAGATGTGTGCCCAGATGATCACAATTTCCACAAATAGAATATGTAAAGAAATTTTAGCCACAATACATGAAAGCTGCATAGAGTTATACGAACATTCTCTCCATTGTGTATCTTACTAATTCAAACAACTTCACTTTACACCTGTCACTCTCTCAGAAGCATGTGATGTCTGTAGAGCGTCCCCTGAAGACCACATGATACAAAAGCAGTATATCCTTGAAACTTTCCCTTTTGTAATGTGGACATATTTGTTTCAATTTTCTCCATCCGCTGTTCAAGACTTTGCTCCATTTGTTGGATCTTGGCTTCCAGAGATGAACGGAGAGTCTTCTGATGTAAGTAAGCGATATTGCTTGACACCGGATCGGAATCATCGCCGCCAATGATGAAAGAGAAAATTGATGGAGCACAGAGCAAAAGGTGAAATATGAGCCACGTCATTATACAGAACATGTTAAACTCGTATATGCGTCTTGTCTGCTTATCGGGCCTTATATTATCCTTTTAGAGCATTACGTCACATGGCCACGTGACTGGTTGTTTGTTTGAATAATTCTCTTGCAACAGGTAAACAACGAAACCTATATGTGAATAAACCAAAAGATACAGAACATTCATGTCTTTTCAAGGGTTTCCTTGGTGCATTTTGACGCGCCATTTGTTCTCTCACGTAACTGTTTCTATTATTACCTATAGTATTGTCTCGAATTTAACTTTGAGTTGGGTTGGGATTTGCATGCATGCATGGGAATTAACATTACGGAAAAAAAATGGGTTGGCATGGCGTTTTGTTATATATCTCATAATGATATAAAAAAGATATCCATATTTCAAGATATCACTGGGAGAAAAATTACCTCCTTACATTGGCGATCTGAACTCTCATCACATTCACAATCATGTTTGAAAACAATGAAGAAATCTGGTATTGATGTGTGTTGAGTGCAAACCCAAATAAGAATAAACTGCAAACTTGCCAAATCCACAAAAAAATTCACGTTTGAATGCAGAAGGAAACATAACGAGGAACCAAAGTCCTTATAAGTAAATTCACATTTTATTAAAATCATTTGTTTATACATATTACACTCCGAAGTCTGTTCAATGACCGCTCTTTGATGTTTCTACATGCTCCACCCCAACAATATTTACTGCATAAATCCGCGCATGAAATGTGATACTGAAAATACAAATCTTCTCATTTTATTTCTAAAGCGGTAGAAATTTTGATACAATGCACAATTTGAAGCATTATATGCACAAGCTAAATTTGAAAATAATAAGTCGCTGTCGTAACATTATTGTAATATTTTCGAACATCCAGTTATAGAGCTATTGAAGCATCATTTAATCGCATCTGCACAAAATGGAGACAGGAAAAATCCATACACATATATACATTGAGTTTTACATCAAGTCCAAAAGAAACGAGCATTCCGAATGAATTCCAGTGGTGTTCGGAATGAATCCTGATATTGAACGTGCTTTTGTGCCAGTAGTCGTGAATAATTTGATGTGCTAACACTTTCAAAATCAATGGATGGCAGATAAAAATTCGCCCACAACTAACTGTTCCCGTATCCTGCAACTTTGTGTTCAATGAATTAAGTTGGTCAAGACACCGTAACTAATTTAACGTAGCAAATGAATTTATCGATATGAAAGTCTACAAGACTGGAACTCAACTTTTGTTATATAGGCCGATGAACATCTGCAACAACTCACTGAGAGTTCAATCATGCAGGGCATAGTTTGATATTAACTTTTTGGAAAAAAATAGCTAAACTTTGAAATATAGATATCAATAGTAGTTGTGGGATCTTGTACTGGCATTTGATTGACAAAAATATATTGGAGTTAGCGAAGCAGTATTTAAATTTCACGTTTATTTAAATACGAGAAAACTGCTGTCTAAATCTAAGATAAATTTACCCTGAAGATGATGTATTCATAATAAATGGCAACATCATTGTTTTGAAAAATTTAACTTGATATCTATTGATATTAAAATTTTACCACATAATAACTGGAGATATCTTCTGGTGCAAAAATCAAGATGAACGATCACATCTGCTGGAAAAATGAAATGGATATAACGGATTAAAATTATGTGGGGGATAAATACGTGAAGGAATGGGGATTCTGATATGACAAAATCAAACAAAGCTGCAACGTTTTTGTTTGCAGTGGAAGTGTTACTGCTAGTGAACATATATATTGAGCATACCTTTTTCTCCAGATAGTAAAGCCCTGAAAAATGAGGGAAATAGCTACATTGAATCAAAGCACTGGCTGGTATAAAATCTGCATCTTATTTTCAGACAGAACATCTCTTGCATAGTTTCGATATTGTATGACGCCTTCAAATGCTAATGGAGCTACTAATTCTAGGACAGCAGGATTACGTCACAGACGGATATATCATAGTAAAATTGCTATAATACATACCAGATACAAAATTAAAAATAAATTGGGCTATTCTGTTGCTGGTTAGTATCAGTGCCTGCAGAACAAAGTTGCAGAAATCTAAATACTCGTTTAAACTTGTGTTACACACTACATTTAATACCAAAATAAAAAAGAAAGGTATTCCAAAAAAGTTAATTAATTAATTAATTCATCGGTGACAATGTGAGAAGAAATTCTGAGGAGACAAAAGAAGACAAAACGGGCAAAATTTATTAAAAGAAGAATGACTATGATTATAATGATGTGCTTTTTACAGGCTACTCTGTATATACTGTCAGGGTAACGGAAACTCTATGACATTTAAAGGACGGATGGCAATTTACAAAATCCAGAAACAACTTTAACCATAAAGTTAACAACAAAAGCCCATCTATTTGGTGCTACTCGCTGTGGAAAATTTCATGATCTCCTTTATTACATATTTTATTTACATCTAGCTCTTTTGTTTGCTTTGTTTACACACTATACCAAAACTGCGAGTAAAACACCAGTTAGTACCAATGAAATTACAATAGTATTTTGAGCAAGAAAAGAAATAAATGGTCCAGACTACTTATCACACTTACATTAATTCCATGTTGTTTTCTTCCAGGCTTTGTCCTAAATTTTGCGCATCTAAAATACCAGCAAATACAATTCCAGCACATATTATGTGATACATCCATTTGTTTCAACTCTGTATCATTCATTGGTGTTGTTTTTCTTGTTCTGTCTTAAGTCTTTATACTTTTTATTTTTAATTCTTGTGATCATAGTCCAGATTCCGATCTTCGTGAATATTTCTTCTTCCGTGAAGGTATAACTCAACATTTATATTAGATTAATTTTCACCTGATTAGCTTCCATTTAAGTTTTAGCAAAATTATTTCAAGAATTAGTTTTGGGATTTGTTCAAAAATATTATTTACATCAATTTATAATCAGATAATGAAATGTTTCAATTAACGATAATTGAAAGCAAACTAATAAGAAAGAAATAATGGAAACTAGATATATAAAAAACGTAGAGCTTTGAAAATCTAGTGAGTTTTTACCTAATTAGTTTTATTTCAAACCTTTGTAATAGTGCATACTACAAATAGCAAAGAGCCGAACATTGGGATTACTATAAAAATTGGGGAGCAGAAAACAAAACATTATGACGCGTACTCCAGACGGATGCCGTAACAAGAAAAATAAAAGAACAGATCGTGACGCATTTAGCAAGACTTCGAAATTAACAACAGTTATAGTGAATTGTCTCTTTTGCAGTAGGTTGTTAAATTTTATTAAAACTGGATGTGTGGATGAAAGACATCTTGATAACGGGCATATTATGTATTGTACTTTATCACTTATTCAACCCAGAATGAACGAAAAAATGTTGTGAATGGACGAGTATGAGATATATGCTAACTGATCAAAAGTTGTTAAAATGTTATATTTAAGAGTGACAATGTTAATAAACCTTGCATCCGTCTCTCTTGAGAAATTGTCTATAATTGTTAAGCTCTTTTCCCTGAGATTGTTGATATTAATGAAAGTGTTTGAATGCCAGAAGATCTAGAACTTCATGCCTAGAACGGTGTTCTCAACTTACATGAAATAAACCAAGCAAAGAATTTAATACAATTTGTCATGCAGTATTCTTTTAATTCTATAGTTAATTTGTTCAGATTATCAATTAGTACAAATTTACCAATAAATTATGTTGAAGCTAGAATATCAACATATGACAGTCACTTTTTTAGTTTTAAAGATCTCGCATTAACACAAATTGCATGTTTTCTTGATCTTTGTCTATTTTTTTGTCAGTCGAGGTTTTGCCATTTATCTCTTTGTGCGTTTCAATTGATACACAAATTTGTCAATTCCTTAATGTCAGAATACGTTGAAATACTGTAATTTTCTCTCCAATAAAATCTAATTAGTTTTCAGGTTGTAAATAATCTCAGCATTATTACACCTGCAGATATGACAATAGCAAATATGGTTCTGATTATGGAAAATATGGTTAAGGGGAAAGAAGGTGGCGGAAGAACGAATTCTGGTTGATGAACAAGTGAAAACCAAAAATAATTTGTAAACAGTGTCAAGCACGACAAAGACAAAATTAGATATTGCTAATTGTTTGCTGGAGGTATACAAAGAGGTCTATACCAGCATTTACCAGTTATTGACACTATAACATGCTGAATTTCACCAGCAGCCAGACAGATTATTTATTTCTGATCCTGACACGTTCTTGCAATAGTTGGCTTGTTGTTTGCATGTTTGGCCATAGGTGTGGAAGGAAATGAAGTCCTAATCCATTTCTCGCTTCCCTCACTACACTCCTTTAGTTCACTACGCTCGAGTATTATAAACATTTTCTAATTCATAATTTTAATTTTCAAAAGTAAATTAAAACACTCCCTCTATTGGAAATATCATAAATGCTTTTTGCTTGAATTATGTTATTTTGTCTTTAAAATCATGTTATTTTGTCTTTTAAATAATGTTATTTTGTCTTTAAAATCATGTTATTTTGTCTTTTAAATCATGTGCAGTAGCGAGTTCAATACTATTACTATTTTCATCTTATCTACATATTACCCGTCTTCCTTTACTTGATTTTATGTTAATTGATTCAGATTGTTTTATCAGCTGTTGTAAATATATATGTTTTACATATGTACGTATAGTCGAGTTTATTCCTATTTTAAAACTATCGGAATATTTTGTTAAAGTTATTGTTGTATCCAGCAACACTGCTAGTGTTGATACTCGTATTGATCGCTAACAAATATGAGCCACTACCAACCAGCATCATAGTTTTGATTATATTTTTATGTGGCTGAGTTCGTTTCATTAGCCACAATTTTCTATAGTATTCCATTGTCTGTTCCTTAGTTATAGTGACTTTTTTATGTTTGTTGTTATCAATATATTTATTTTATCCATTGATGGGCTAAGAACTTTTGATGGCTTTTTTTTTTTAAATTTAAAATTTACCTGGCTTCTTCTCAGTAGTTCTGCTCATTCCGTGGGTGAACATGATATTCATTGGACGTTTCAGTGTCACCCAAATATTACTTAAGAAGCGACTGCTCCGGTGGCCAAGTTTTTAAAGCGTCCGCCTCGGATGCGGGAGATCGCGGGTTCGAACCCCGGCCGAGTCATACCAACGACTTATAAAAATAGTAAACAGCTGCCTCGTTTGGCTCTCAGCATTAAGAGGTTAGTGTTAGGACTGGTCCGCCTGGTGTCAGGATAACGTATTTGCACAAAATCTTACTTACCAAGGAGTATCAAATAACGAAAAGATATTTATGTATTATTGTTCATAGTGTACGTACTAACACCTTTTCCCAGAATGACACCGGTATATTTTATTAAGATCTTGATGTTATAAATTATATGCCCACTTACACGTACACACAGCTTCCCACAAACACACTGAAAAACGTCACTTTAATTTATATTTGAAAAAGTATACCTATAAACATTATCCCTTGCTATTGTGGCAACATAATTTTCTTGGTAAGGAAATCATAACAGAAACAAGACAGAGACGTTCAAAAGAAATGTATTGCAACTCGTATTCGGCTGGCGCTACGTGTCAGATTCAAGTGAGTAGAAATTAACGTATATCCCCAATTATCGATATTTGAGCCATTTGGTACCAAGGGATGTTTATTTACACTCAACTATAAAGAGTTACAATTTTTAACAAAAGCATTCTTTTGCAACTAAGGAAATCTTTGTCTTTGTCATTCCATAGATGCTATTCTTCAACAAACCTTACTATAATATAATCATTGCACTGTCTAAAACAGCACTATTCAACCAAAAATAAGGTATTCTTTGATTACAGCTGGTTGGGAGGAGATACTGGTGTTTGTCGGTTGGTTTTGAGTAAATGTCTATATGGAGTTTGTAATGCACTGAGGATACGCAGAATTTGCTCTGACGATGAAACATTCCAAAAAAGGTCTGAAGAATTATCAAAACATTGATTCACCGAGGCTACGACAAAGGCCTGATAGCGGAGGAAACCCAAATGGCCAAACAAACAAACCGCAATGACCTACTAAAATATGGAGAGAAGGAAAAGACTGATAGGATACCATTTATCCTGACCTACCATCCAGACAGTCTCCAAATAGGTAAAATCATCGGGAAACACTGATCCATCGCGGAATCGTGTGAAGGTAAAATCATCGGAAAACACTGAAATCGTGTGACGCGCTGAAGTTAATCCTCCCGAATAAACCTGTAGTAGCCTACCGAAGACCAAAAACCTCAAGGACATCCTAGTCAGGGCGAAGCTAACGCCAATCACTAGCCTAGACCACCCTAGTAAATCTGGCCTCTGTGGCGATTAAAGGTGTAAAACCTGTCAACATATGATGGAGACCAGGACATTTTCTAGCACAGTAACTAGAGAAAAACTAAACAAACATGGTCCAAAGAAAACATGGAAAACAGAATGTAATTTATCTCATCACATGTGAGATCTGTAGCCTTCAGTATGTCGGAGAAACTGAAAAGCTACACAAAAGGACCAACCTTCATACATCTGATTGGATGACAAAAGAGCTGTGCAGAAGCCCAGTCGCAGAGCACTTCTTCTCCCGTGGCCACACTTTCAGTGATATAACACTTATTGCAATTAATGTATATCCCAACTGGAGTTCCGAAACCAGAAAAGAAAAGAAATCTTACTGGATAAGCCGCAATATTAAAACCAAGCGGTTTTAGCAAAGAAGACTAGAAAAAGACAGCCATGCACAAATAAAATTATCTTTTTGCAGCCGACACATTTTTATTTAAATAATCATCTAAATTTGCTTATTAGTCACCCAATAAGCCTATAATTACTAATATAACAATGAAATATCGGGGATATATCTTGCGCTTACACAAATTTACATAAAATAACATGTAGTTATGTCCCATCGTTCTCTAGGTCAATATAAAATATTTTCCAGCATCCGCAACAAGTTGAAATAAACTAGTTGAAACATAACAAATTGAAAGGAGTAGTATAGGTATTTTGAGGTTCCTCTCTCAGAGACCCCTACCCCTCCAAAACGTTATGCGTTAAAATTTTTGTCAGCAGCCTTTTTTAGCTTTAAAATGATGACTTTCATTTCTGACAAAATTTGTTTTGTCAGGGTAGGGGGTCTCTGAGATAGGAACAACTCAAATACCTATACTACTTTACAGCCCTATACTATAAAGTTTAGACAAAATTAATTAGAGATTGAAAATATTATATATAATGTCCTTTTGTCAATCAAAGAGACATGTTGGATTTGATCTGACAAATAAATTTTGCAAGAGATTTAATTCGATTGGAGCAGCCTCAAGTTATACTGGTATAGAAACTAAAATAATAAGCGATTGTATTAAAAAAGTTGGATATCATATATCACCAAAATATAGGTCAGTCTGGTTATTCGCGACTGAAAATGATATGAGAATAGCTGGTTGGGCAGATGATGTGATGACATTTATTGACAATATGGTTGATATTACTAAAGCTGTACAAAATTAAACATCTACTGTTGTAACCCATATTTTATGATAATCTTTTTCATATCTGCTGACTCTCATTGGCAGAATATCCGTTAACATACTGTCAATAATACGGAACTCGCGTATTAAATCGTCCATATCATATTTTATACCCCGCAAATAAGATCGTTTTTGATCAAGTAATTTTTTATAGGTGATACTTGCTGTTGTACAAGCATGTTTTTAGTCGCAAGACGAGGTTCAATATTTTTACACACTGTTGCAAGAGAAACACCGACACCAGATATTATTAACAAAAACGGATTTAATGATGCACCACTTGAAATTATACCAGAGCTAGTCATTAACAGTGGCAAATATAATATCATTCGAAGTATTCTGTTATAGTATTTGTAACATTTTTTCACGCACCAAAGTTTTTTTATGATAATATTTGTAATATTGCATTAGAGATTCCACATCTTGTTTTGGAATTTTATCTGAAATATGATTAAAATCAACTATATGTTTTTTCATTTATATAATATTTGTTTACAGATTTTTATTATTCACTTGTATCAGGAAAATAAGCTACAAATTCTAGACACCACCAAAAACGTACAAGTGCTATTTTGTTGTTATCGTAAATGTTTCTTTCATACCCTTGCTTAGAATCACTGATAGAGGATTAGAATATACATCCGGTAATGATGAAGCGGCCGCAGCAATTTCAAAACCGTACACGGATAGCCTGTATAACCCAGTTAATTCTGCGGTATGTTCGAGAGTGCCACGTTGCTGTGTCAATGTTCCTAATCCTGATGCCACTGTGTATACCATATTGATGATCTTCTTGTGTAGAATTTTAGTAAGTAACTCTGTTACTAGATTAGTTTTTTCAATGATACCAGGAATTCCGCTAACAATATCGTTTAGTTTTGTGTTAATATCGGAGAGTTTGATATCTACAACCGCTGGACTTCCAAAAAATTCATTAATAGATTTGTTTATATTTCTACGAAAAGTTAAGAACGTTTGTAAGTGATTAGAAAAATTAGTATTTAGTGTAGCCATTTCATTATTGATTGTAGCTAACGAAGTTGTCAAAGGAATTTCCTTATCGTCTACATATTTCTTTGTTGCTGCGTCAAAATCTGTTTCTGGTGTTCTAAGATTATTAATACCATTATTGTTCATGTTGAGAAATGCGCGCATTATACCACAGTTGACTAACACATACTTAGATCCTTGATCATGGACGTATTTTTTTGTTGCTGCGTCTGATTCTGCAGTGGGTTTCCAAGGTCTATAATTTTTTTTCCTGACATATTGATATTACTTGTAACTGTCCCATCTATTTTATCAAGTTTGTTATCATCAACATACTTTAACTGCAAATAATTTACCGCTTGAGTTTGATTTAAGTTTGCTGTGGATACCTGGTCGTTAAATTTATAATTTTTTTTTTCCTGACATATCTAAGTTACCGCTTAAAGTTCCACCAGATTTATCTAGTTTATTATTGTCAACTAATTTAAGTTGCGCATAACTAACAGCTTGTGTATCAATGACATTTATTGGCGGATAATCTGTTTCTAACTCTAGTACTCGTTGATTTGACATAAACAGGTTTCCCGTCATTGTGTCGCCGGATTTTTTTAGATAGCCTGATAAATCAACCTTACCGTCTGTTATTGTTGTACTTTCAGCTGAAGAATCTCCTACTAATGTTCCAAATTTTGTATAATAGCTCGTTATTTATTTATCGTTTGACAATTTTTATATAGCATAAAATTATATAACAATAATGGCAAAATCAACGATATTAAACTTTGATACAGAACGTTTGGTGAAACATAAACATAACAATGAACTTCCAGATTGTCATTATCTTATTGTTGGAAGAACTGGATCGGGGAAAACAAACTTGCTTATGAATTTACTTCTAGGAGATAATTTTAACTACGATCGCGTTTATATTTATACGACAAATCCGCAGCAAGATAAGTACGAGCTACTTAACAATTATAATAACAAACTTCGTGATGATCTTGAGGCTGGCGAAGATTTTTTTATTATCAAACAACCAGAAGAACTCATTCCAGTTAATCAACTTGATTCGTCCGAACACAAGATAGTTGTTTTTGATGATATTCCGCTAAACAACGAGGAAATGAATAAAATAAGATCATATTTTTCACTGTCGCGAAATAAAAAATGTAATTCTATTTATCTCGCCCAGGGTTTGTATAATGTTGACAGATTTATTAGGCGAAATACTGGTTGTTTTATATTATTTCCAGGACTTGACAATGTTGACGTTAGAAATATCGCGAACGAGCAATGTGGTGATGTAACAAAAGATAAATTTATTGAATTATATCATCAAGCAACGGCAAATAAATATGACTTTTTTTGTTTGATAAATTAACAAATGATACGAGTAAAATGTTTCGATGTTGTATTGAAAAATATTTACACTAATTTTTATACAAAATAGTATATAATTAATGGAAAGACAAGCAAAGTACAGAAAACATATAGAAAATCTAAAAAAACTTGCGCAATCTCAGGCAAAATTTAAACAGCAAGTACAGCAAGCACGACGTGGTCAAGTGGTTGCAGCAGAAACAACAGCCGCCGCTCTCAAACCAATTACTGAAGCTTTACTTGGAAAACAACCTGAAACTAAACCATTATCAGAAGAAGAACTTAAGCAACTATAGGAAAAAGGTTTACTCGGACTAGTTAAAGAAAAACAAGAAGAAACTGCTGGAAGAATTATTGAGAGATCTGAAGAAGAAAAAAGAAGATTAGCTGAGGCACTTGTAGCAAATATCGCTGATCCGGTTGCAAGACAAACTGAACTAGATCGGCTAATAAATGACCCACTAGCGCTTCAACGAAGATTAACAAATTTAACCACAACGGAGATTAAAAATATTTTAACAAATTTATCAGAAAAATTAAAAGATATTGAAAAGGAGCAAGAAAGAGCTGGCGAGATGACGTTTAAGTTTATGGATGTTGAAAGTCAAAGACTATTGTTTATAAAACAATCAAAAAAAGATAAAAGAAAATGAATGCCATGAATTTTTAGAAAAAAAAATAATATAAAAGATCTTGATAATATAGATAAATGGGGTGAGGCTGAATTTGAAAAATTTATTGCTGATTTAAATATAATAGTAAACGACGGTGTTGCTGCTAGAGATGAGTTGAAAACAGCTATAGAAAAGGAAAATATGCTTCCACTTTATGATAGAATGAGATATGGTATTATTGCTTTAGTGTTTGCAAGAACAGCACAATCCAATTAAAAAGAAGCTTCTGGTGCGGGATGGGATTTTAAAAGGAAATTTTTTCAAGTAATTGATAAAAATCGATTAAAACGATATGAAGAAAAAAAAAAGGAAGTGGAGCTAGAATATTTTCATCAGTTACTGAAATGATAGGCAGATTAATGCTATTGATATCATCAAAAGAAGCTGGAAATGTTGGTGCTGAAATTGACAATGAAATTATTGACATACCTGATAATTTGAGATCAGAAAATTTATTAACATCTGACGAATACAAAACTTTACATCACGATTTGATATAATCGCCGCGATTTAATTTTATAAATTTGTGTAACAATTTTATATAAAAAATGTCAGCAACATTATTACTAGACTCTAGTCAATCTGATAAAGATAGCGCAAATTTTTCAGTAAAGTATATTCCGCCAATAGAACTAGATCGTGAGAAACAATATGAAATTGGACTAATTTCCTGCACTTGTTGGCATGCTATGGCTAATGTAAAAACTGGAATTAACGATGAATTTGCATTTACTGTTCCTATACGTACTCCACCATTTGTCGCGTGGAAAACAATTAAAATTCCACAAGGAGGTTATAATGTCACTGATCTAAATAAAATAATAAAAGAACTTATAACAAAAAATAAAGGTATAGCTGATAATTTTGAGCTTACACCAAATTATAATACGTTACGCGCAAGAATGAAATTAAAAGATATAACAGTTAGTCTTGTATCGCAAACAAGTATCGCACCACTGATAGGATTTCATAATTATGTATATCCTGCTCTTAACCGTGATAATCCCGGAACGTATGACGGCCAACTGCCAGTAAATATAACTGAAGTAAACGCAATATTGGTAAATTGCTCTATCGCATCTGGATCTTATTCAGCTAAAGGTAGTAAAGGACGAACGATATATAGTTTTTCACCAGAAGTTCCACCAGGATCTCTTATGCAAATTAGTCCACGTCAGGTTATTTATTATCCGTTAGACGTTGAAAATCAAATAACAGAAGTAAATATGCAGTTGACAGATCAGTCTGGAAGACAGTTAGATCTTAATAATGAAATTGTTACTTATTATTTACACCTACGCGAACAGTAAACATATTTTCTGAAAGATTTGGCAATAAAATTATGCAACTTCAGATATAATGAAACAGAGAAAAAAGTTTATCGAAGAAAAATAGTAGGAGGATTTTTGGGAAATATATTTGCTAAAATTATAGAAAATGTTCCAGAAATAGCTCATAAAGTTGCACCAATTGCTCTTGACGCATCAAAAGCTTTTGCAACTGGAGCTGCATCTGCTGCTGGAATTGCCGTGGGGCAAAAAATAGCTGATAAAATTAAAGGCGATCCACAACGTGGTATACCGACAATCAAACAAGCTATTTCCGAAATCGCACCAACAAAAGAAACTCAACGCGCAATGATAATAACGACAAAAAAACTTTTATCGCCACGAGGTGAACAAATTATACAAAAATTAATATCTAAAGCAACAACACCGAAATAATTTTGTATAACCTAATAAATCAAAAAAATGTCTGTAAAAAATTATCTCGATTTAGCAGAAATTTATGACACAGACGACGCAGTAACAGAATTCGAATACGTTGAATATCTTGATGAAAATTCTAACAATCCTAATAAGGCTGGCTCCAGAACATTTAATACTCGAGACGAGGACGTATTTCTACTGCATCATCAAGCAATGTTGGAAGTTCGTGGCCAGATTATGACAGAAGATGTTCCACCTGCCGCAATTGCAGCTGGAACAGAAGTAGCTCTTATAAATGATGGTTGGTGTTTTTTTAAAAGTGCTAGATATCAGCTGGCCAATCAAACTGTCGAAGATATTTCAAATCACTTACAAGTTGCAAGTACAATCTTAAATATTATTTCGTTTTCCGATGATTACTCCAAATCAACTGCAACTAATATGATGTGGTTTAAAGACACCGGAAGTGGTGCAATAATTCCTGCGATAAATGAATTTATCTTAAGGACAGCATTAGCTGCTGGAGCTGATGCTGCCGCAGATCTTGTAATTACAAGAAATTTTCTTATTAATAATGCTAATGTTTCAGGTATAGACGCACCAGCTGCAGCCGCTAATGCAGACGCTACAAGAGTCTCACTTACTTCTGCTTGTAATAATATTGGTATAGCACCACCAGCTGCGGCTGCTGACGCTACTGCAATGTTCGCTTTGATTAATAACGCAATTAGCATAAAAAATAAACGTTACAATAATGGTTATGCTAAGAGAAAGGCACTTGCAGCAGGATCACGTCAAATTACAATGATGCTGCCACTAAGTACAATATTTGGCTTTTGTCGCGATTACAATAAAGTATTTCGTGGAGTTAAACATACGCTTATTTTAGATCGATCAGATCAAAATGATTGTTTGCTCAAAACTGGAGCGGATAATTTTCAATTTATCATAAACAAACTTGCATTATGGATGCCACGAATAACTCCGTCTATCACTAAAATGACGGAATTAAATAATATGCTGGAAAAACACACAAACAGAATTTATTTTCAGCAACATAGAATATATCAAACAGCAGTTCCGAATACCACCGACTACACATGGCGAGTTACAACGACACAAAATGAACAAAAACCACGGCAATTATTTGTTGTATTTTAGAGACAAGCGCGACGTGATAACCAACAACAAAATAATGCGATATTTGATAGCGCTGATGTTAGACGGATATACGCTAGAATAAATTCAAAGCAATATCCGGAGCGAGCGATAGAATGCAATTTTGCGGATGACGCTAATAAAAACATTACTAGACCGTACATGTGTTTACTCGACTCAATGCAAAAATATCAAGATGTTGGAGATGGATCTCAGATATCAGTAGAGGAATTTCGTACACTTTATCCGATTTTTTATTTTGATGTTAGTAAGCATAGCGAGCGAGCTGTAGACAGCACAGCTGATATTGAAATTACTTGAACACTAGGAGCAGCTCCAGCAGCGCAGTTAAACGTGTATGCGTTGGTGATAGGCGATAGATTTGTTACAGTTGACTCTGTCGGAGGTAAAATTTCAGTACAAGTTTAATATGTAATCGTTATATAAGATGACAAAATATATTGTAAAAGAAATATATTTGACTGATGGTCAAGTTAAAAAATTAGCAGCTGCTGTTGCAAAAAAAGGACAAGTATCATTGAAGGTCAACCATAACGCAGCGGGTACTTTAACAAAATTAATGTTAACCAAAAAACAAGTAAATAAATACGATCGCAAAAAACCTTTTGTTTTAAATTTAAGCGCTGCACAAATAACTGCAATGGCAAAACATGGCGGTTTCTTTGGTGCGGCATTATATGTAATAGCCAGAACGTTAATACCTAAACTTTTGCCAGTGTTAGGTACATTAGGATTAGCAGCAGCGTCTGGAGCAGTATCTGACGCAACGAAAAAGGCAGTTGGAGGTAGTGGTATAAGAAAATTTTCGTATGAGTATCGATGGTAACAATTTTATATGATGAATAAATATAATGCCTGAAAGAAAAACAACGACGAAAAAAAAAGACACCGACGAAAAGAAAGACAACGACGAAAAAAAAAGACACCGACGAAAAAAAGACACGACAGAGGCGAAAAGGGGGATTTATTCCAATAGCCCCGTTACTAGCGGGATTGGCGGGAAGTCTATTGCCAGATCTGTTAGGAGTAGGACGAGGACTAATGTTGCCAGGAACAAGGAGATAAAGTCTGCGTTAAGTAATTTTGATATACTTGATAAACTAAAAAAAGTAAAAAATTTCAGTGGAGTTTATTCTAAAGACGAACTTATGGCGATTCCACCAACGCCAGGTTCGTGTGTTATAAATGTACAAGATTTTAACGACGGATCTGCCATACATTGGGTAGTTGTTTATGATAACAATTATTTTGACTCGTTCGGAATTCCACCAAGTGACGCAGTAAAAAAATATATGAGCAGAGTACAAGATACTAAGTCTCTGACGAAGTCTCCAGAGACAAAGTCTCTTGCGAAAATAATAAATTATTCGTCTAATCAAATTCAACAAGTTGGAACTTCCGCTTGTGATATTATTGCGTAATGTTTATTAAACAGATGACCGAAAATCCAGATTTTTTAAAAAGTTTATTTTGCAATTTGACAAACAACCTTCTCACGCTAATGATGAGATTGCATTAAATTTTATCTAGACTTAGATATACAATGTCAACATATTGTCTTAAGTGTAAAACTAAAACAGAAAATAAAGACAAAAAAAACAGAAAAAACAAAAAATAATAGAATAATGTTGAAAAGTATTTGTGCAATCTGTGGAAGAAAAAAAGTATGTTTTTACCAAAAACAAAGTTGTCCGGAGAGGGTTATCCAGAAATTATTTTAGTAGACGACTAAATAAATAATGACATGCGACTGCGATTGCGATAGAGATTTATGTCTCGAGCAAAATAAAATTGTTACATATTGTCAGAAATGCAAAAACAGAGCAATAATTGGAACAGGTATAGATATACATAAATTTATTGGAAAATTGCCGAAACCAAAAGGCGGTTGGACATTGCCAGGCCATAAATACACTGGACCTTATAATCCTCTTGATAAACAACTTGACGAAAACGATAATCCTCTGCCAGGACAAGAGCCCTACAATCAAGTTGACGCAATAGCAATGCGCCATGATATCTGCTACAGAGATATTGATCTTCCAGAAAGCGAACAAAATAAATATAGCTGCGATAAAGTAATGTTAGACGAACTTCGTGATATGAAACCTGTAAATATGCGAGAACGTGTTGACCGAAGGCTGGTCCAGGGTTTTATTGGAGCAAAATATAAACTTGGTCTCGGTAGAGACTTACTCGGAGAGTCTAGTCTCGGTAAAAAAGAATTATATGATAATCTTGCAACTGAGCTACACAGACCTAAAAAAAAAGTTTCCGCGACGTAAAGTTGTCGCAAATGCCGTTGATGATATCTGGGCGATAGACTTAGTTGATGTTTCAAATCTAGCTCAATATAACGTCGGCGCTGATGGCGCTCCAAAGAGATATCTTTTTAATGTTGTAGATGTTTTTAGTAAATACGCGTTTAGTTCACCCGTTTCGGATAAAACAGGGACATCGATGACTGATGCGCTAAAACAAATTATTGTTAACACAGAAAGAAAACCAAATAGAATCTGGACTGATCATGGAGCAGAATTTTTTAATAAAAAATCTGAACAGTTTTAGAGCAAAATAACATTAAAAAATATGTCACAGGAAATGAGGGAAAAAGTGTCATCGTCGAGCGATTTAATCGCACGCTCAACGAAAAAATCCACAAATATTTGACAGCTAAAAATACGAGTAAATATATTGACAATTTACAAAACATTGTTGACGAGTATAATAACACGAAACACAGATCCATTTCGCTAGGCAAAAGTAAAATGTCGCCAAACGACGCGATTGCAAATCCAATATTAGCAAACGAAAACATGTACCGACGACACAAATTTAAAGTTGGCGATAAAGTTAGAATTTCTTTGACGAAAAAAACATTTAAAAAAGGTTATACTCATAACTGGAGCGAAGAAGTATTTGTTGTTGATAAAGTACTTTTAACAATACAAGTTACATACTCGTTAAAAGATTTATTAGGTGAGTCTATAACTGGCAGTTTTTATGAGCAAGAACTTCAGAAAAGAGAACAAGATATATTTGTTATTGAAAAAGTCATTAAAAAGCGCGGCAACAAAAGTTTAGTCAAATGGCGAGGGTATAGCGATAAATTTAATAGTTGGGTACCAACTAAGTCGATATCATCGACTGGATAATATTATTATAAATTTCCTCGTATTTTATTAGTACTGACTTACATTTTATTGGTTTGCATAAAGAAATTAAATGTAATTTTCTTGCACCGTCCATTGACATTAAATTAAATATTTTAACAACAATAAAATCGTATTTTATATTTCTTTGTTGTCCAGCTATTTTTACGTTTAAAAAGGGTTTTATAAGCTGCCAAAATATTTGATGCTCGGCAACAGTAAAATTAAATTTTATTATTTTTTTAGCAATATGGTACTTAACATCATATCGCCCAGTTGTTGGTCTGCTTAGATATTTTTTACTAACAACAACATCATCTTCGTCGTCGTCATAGTTATGCAAAATATCTTTTTCAGTATAATCAGCAAATCTGTCATTAGTAATATTTCCTGATGTAAAATTTGAAACTGAAACAAAATCTTCCGAATTTAGTTTAGCCAGTCTCTCAATTAAGCTCATTATTATAATAATCTTTTGTCTAATTAATAAATAATAAGATGTTCGGAGAAATAAAATATCATCAGCGAGTTAATATATTAAATCATAAAGAATTAGCTGAAGCAATTCGAGCTTGTTTGTTGGGATATAATTTTTATTTTGTTGATGTTATGATAACATTGGGTGATTCTGACAGATTTGTATTAACAGCAGCAGATAAAATAAAATTTGATACAAATAAAATGATGACATTACGATTTAATCGTGCTGATGTTATGGAATTTAGTCATAATTGTCTTTCTTGGAATGATGTACAAAATATTATTAATTATCGTATCTAAAGATAAATCTGTCAAATGTCAACATTGATGTTGTTGATTTAGTTACATTATCGGCTACATCTTTTACTGAACGTTTATTAATTTTATGATATTTTGCCGCAGATGTTATTGATTTAAATTTTATTTCTTCTCCAGTTTCGAGATTTATTGAGATAATTGGTTTTGGATTTTTAAAATTAGAGCCATCAGAACCGGCTCCACGTCGACTATTTTCTTTTGATGTTACCAGATCTAAATTTTCTAGACGATTATCGGTTTTAATTTTGTTAATATGATCGATAACTAAACTATTAGGAATACCGCCATTAAAAGTTTCAAACACAAAACGATGTGACATATAATTAACTTGGTTAGTTTCTATACCACATACTATCACGTGTAAATATCCATTTTTATCTAAATTTCCAACAACTTTTTTTGTTCTTATATGTCTAATAATTGTAATGATAAATTTTCAATATTATCATCTGCAACTGCGCCATTTGCTCTGTATACTCGTTGTCCCTCTGGAATATCGCCGCAAAACAAAGTATAAATAAAATCTTTTCTAAACATTTTAATTCTTTCTGCATTATCGCCTTTTACTGAAATTAACATACCAGCTGGTGTTGATATGCCAACAGATTTTTTAGATTTTATATTAATAACAGAACCAAGTGCATTTGCAGCGTATAAGTTGTATTTCGGATGTACATGATAAGTTTCTTGCTCTTCCGCTGTCATTCTGATATATCTCAAAATTTCTGTCATTATACTATAAGGTTTTTCGTATCTCTAATTAGGAATTTTAAAAAATTCAATTAAATATAAATATTATTATTATATATATATATATATATATAATGTTAAAATTGCGAGATATTGCTAAAAAGAACATTATCAAATCAGGAAAAATTGCTTCAGCATTTTCTGGTTACGATAATAGTTACAAACTTGATGATAAAAAAATTTTAGCAAATTTTAGCTCCACAAATTTATTTCATCTTTTACAGCCTGTTATTGCTCAAGAACTTACGGCTCATAACAGTATCAAACTTAAAGTCCAACATCATACGATTTTATCAAAGTTGCACGCAGTTGAGGATGTACTTGATGTAATTTTTGAAACAAAAAGTTTTGACAGCGAAATTTCGGAACCATATTTAACAGCAAAATCAAGAAAAATATTAACTGGAACAAACATTGCCATGGTCGCCGATGAAATACATCAAGAAATAAACAAAACATTAGAAGAATTTACTTCATCAGGATCAGGTTGGAAATTTGAAATGATAAAAGAAGTTTTATTTCACACAGCAAATTTATAACGTACTTCACGGCAGCGGCGTTAATAGCACTGGCTACGTCGATCTCCCTCAAAAAATTAAAAACAAAAAATGCTGTATTAATGTCAAAAACGATGATGACAAATGTTTTCAATGGTCTATTCTTTCTGCGATGTTTCCAAAAGAAAAAAAATGCTCATCGCGTTAACAAGTATTTTCCGCACAAAGACGAACTAAATTTTTTAGGAATAACTTTTCCAGTAGCAGAAAATCATATACCAAAGTTTGAAAAACAAAACAGTATCTCAGTAAATGTTTTCGGACTAGATGAGCGAGAAAACGTTTACCCGAGATATATCTCAGAAAATACTACGCAAAATACAATAAATTTATTATTTTATCGAGGACATTATTGCTGGATAAAAAAAATTTTAACGGACTAGTTGGCAAACAGTACAGTAAAAATAAAAATAAAAATATTTCTGCTATAGATGTTTGCACGGTTTTTCTAGCGATGAAAGACTGCAGAAGCATCTCAAATACTGTGTCAATGTTCAAAGAATAAGTATGCCTAGCGAAAAAGAAAAAATATTGAAATTTAAAAATTATAATCATAAACTAAATATTCCTTTTGTTATTTACGCTGATTTCGAGTGTCTACTCGTTCCCGTGGTTGGAGCAGAAAATAATCCGAATAAATCCAGTACTAGAAAAATACAACAGCATATTCCTTGCGGAGTAGCTTATAAAGTAGTTTGTTGCGCTAACGATAAATTTTCAACTCCGATAAAGTAATATAGAGATGAAAATCCTGCCGTATGGCTATTAAAAAATTTAATAGACGAAGTTAATAAAATTTCTAACAGACTACTTAAAACAGCTCCGATAAAAATAACGTCTAAACAGCAACTCGATTTTAATAAAGCAGTTAATTGTCATATTTGTGATAAGTTGCTGGTAGACTCTAACGGAGCCCGTGATAAGGTGCGAGATCATTGTCATTTAACCGGCCAATATCGTGGAGAAGCTCATAACAGTTGCAATTTAAAATTTCATGCTCCAGACTTTATTCCCGTACTTTTACATAACTTTCGTGGCTATGATAGTTATATCATTGTAGAAGCTTTTGGTGATGAAAATATTAAAGCTAAACTAAAATCAAATAACGTAATAAAATGAATTCCAAATAATTTTGAAAAGTATATGTCGGTGACGCTCGGTAAATTACGTTTTATTGATAGCCTGCAATTCATGGCAGCATCATTAGATGATCTTGTTAAAGGTTGCAGTAGTTTTAATAATTTGCGAAGTCGCTTCGGTGAAAACTATATCAATCTGATAAAAAGGTATATTTCCTTACGAGTATCTCGACGATTGGAGCAGATTTGATGAAACTTCTCTACCTATCAAAGATAAATTTTACTCGCAACTCAAAAACGAAAATATCACAGATGGCAAATATAAATATGCACAAGATATTTGGAATAAATTTAGTTGTAAAACATTTGGTGATTATCATGATCTATATTTAAAAACAGATGTTTTATTGCTAGCAGATGTTTTTGAGAGTTTTCGTCGGGTAAGCTATAGCAATTATGGATTAGATCCCTGTTGGTATTATTCCTCTCCAGGATTATCTTGGGACGCTCTACTAAAAACGAGTAAAATAGAACTAGATCTATTAACAGATGTCGATATGTTTAACTTTATTGAAAAAGGTATCAGAGGCGGAATTAGCGTTATAACAAACAAATATGCAGCTGCTAATAACAAGCACTTAAAAAATTATGATAAAAATCTCCCGTCGAGTTACATCATTTATCTGGATACTAATAATTTGTATGGTTATGCGATGTCAGAGCCAATGCCACATAGTGGATTTCATTGGATAACACCAGATCAATTTCTTAAAGAAACTGAAAAAGATTTACCTAGTAAAATTAATATCGATTTTTCAGATATCTCATATTTTGTTGAAGTTGGTCTAGATTATCCTAGTTCGCTACATGATCTACATAACGATTATCCGTTTTGCGCAGAGTCAATGATGATTAATTATAGTTTATTATCGCCTGAACAGCGAGCAACGACGACATAAAAAATTCGATTGTTAATAAGTTAGTTCCAAATTTGCTAGATAAAAGAAATTATGCTATGCACTAAAAAATTTAAAACAAGCAGTAGATGCTGGACTAATTCTGAGAAAGGTCCATCGTATGCTAAAGTTTAATCAGTCGAAGTGGATGGCAAATTATATTGATCTAAATACAAAACGTCGTGCTGTGGCTAAAACCGAATTTGAGAAAAACTTTTTCAAGTTGATGAACAACTCGGTGTTCGGTAAGACAATGGAAAATATTAGGAAAAGGGTCTCGATAGAAATTGTCAATGATATAAGTCGCAGAAATAAATTAGTTAATGATGATGGTTTTGTTAGTATGAAAATATTTAATGAAAATCTTGCTGCAGTACAACGACGAAAGACAAATTTAAAGTTAAATAAACCTATTTATGTTGGTGCAGATGTACTTGATATATCAAAGTGGCTGATGTGCGATTTTCATTATAATTTTACCAAAAAGCAGTGGCTAGATTCAGAGTTGCTATTTACTGATACAGATTCGCTAGTTTATAATATAAAATGTGAAGATGTTTATGAGGATATTTACAATAATAAAAATCTGTTCGATTTATCAGATTATCCAGCATGTAGTGGATTTCAAGATAATTCGAATAAAAAAGTTATTGGAAAAATGAAAGATGAATTTATGTTTATGCCAGTTAGGGAATTTGTTGGACTAAAGAGCAAAATGTATGCTGTCATATTAGATGACAATAAACTTACAAAAAAAGCAAAAGGTATTCCTCGAGGATATGTGAAAAAGATGATGAATTTTGACGATTTTAAAGCAGCGCTAAACAATGGCATCAGTTTTATCAAAACAAATGTTATCAGAACAAATCATCGTAAAATTGAAACTGATACGATCATAAAACGGAGACTAAGTAATTTTGATGATAAAAGATATTGCAGTGACGGAATTAACACACTAGCGCTTGGACATTATAAAGTAATTTTGTCTAAACATTAGAAATAATGTTTGAAAATTTAACATTAACAGATGGAGCTAATAGCAAAATAAAAAAAATAATGGTTAATAACCAGCAATTATCGTTTGAATTTAACGATGAAATTTCAGGTATTTGTTTTAGTAAATTTGACAGAATCAAACTCTCCCTTATCAAATCAGATGACAGCAAATACTTTAGCTATCTTGAAAGTTTACGAGACGAGCTTGCATTGAAATATGACAATTTGCATAATCCGATAAGCCAATACCAGTATACAAAAATTAATATAGACCTAGATAGGTCGAAGGTTTACGTGAATGGTAGTAAGTATCTTCTCAGTAAGATAGCGATGAAAGAACTATTTGAATGTCGTCGTAAAGTATCTGGTAGAATTAAATTTTATCTATATAATCATGATAGCACATATTACCTAATAGCAAACGTAGAGATATTATGTGTTGGTCAAGAAATATAACTATATCTGTTTTTTAATACTGTTCCAGCTAAGTTTTGTAGTAATCAAACATAGCATATATATGTGTGATTTAGATTTTAACGTTGCTTTTACACTGCATTTTTTTTTTGGCTATGACAATCAGTGAGTTCATCTCAGATTTTTGTTTATATCAGAGTTAATTCACTGTATTTTGATTTGGAAATAGATCAGATTTGACTATGATATCAGATGATTAAGCGAGACAACTCCGTCAAGCATAGCTTAGTAACAAACAGTTGTCGTGTTTGTTGTACTAAGTTAATGTTATGCATAACATACAGACAGACATACATACAGATATACATACAGACAGACATACATACAGACAGATATATATACAGACAGACATACATACAGACAGACATACAGACAGACATACATACAGACAGACATATATACAGACAGACCCAAGTTCTATCACAATTGCAGCTGAAAACGTAACTATATATTATTCTGACTCAAAACAAGACATGTACTTAGCTTCAAGTTATTTTTAGACAGCATTATATAGCATGCGAATCTATAAACTTATCGATTATCTTAGTGTCTCTTAGCAACAGTTCACGAATACAGACTTTTAACTCGGCAGAAATGCGGGTTTTATATATCCTATAGATGTCTCCAATGTATTTGGAAATTGAAATATTTTCACTTACCTCCGTCCACGTAATCATGTAGCAGAAATGATCACGAATAAAATTCTAACTGCCTGTATAGTGTCCAAACGGAATTTCTATACTCTCATATGCCCATACAAAATTCCCCTAATAACTAAATCAAGGTTAAAGACAGGGAATTTCCTAAAATGAGGTCAAAATCAGGTTAAGAATAGGGGATTTCCAATGGATTTGTTTTAGAATATAACGCCAAAATCAGGTCAATTTGCAATAGATTTTCCTAAAATATAACGCCCACTCCAAATCAAGGTCAAAGATAAGGAATTTCTAGTGGATGTTTTAGAATATAACGCCAAAATCAGGTCAATTTGCAATAGATTTTCCTAAAATATAACGCCCACTCCAAATCAAGTCAAAGATAAGGAATTTCTAATGGTTTTTTCTTAAAACGCCTACTGAAATCAAGGTCATGAAATAGATTTCCCCAAATAACGATATATAAAACACAGTTAGAATTTTATTTGTGGTCATTTCTGTTATAGGATTACGTGAACAGAGGTAAGTGAAAATATTTTTGACAAAATGTTACTATAGAAAATTTTGGAGGGGTAGGGGATCCCGGATAGTGGAACCTTGTTTACATACAGCTTTAGTAATATCATTATCAAATAAAATATCAACCATATTGTCAATAAATGTCATCACATCATCTGCCCAACCAGCTATTCTCATATCATTTTCAGTCGCGAATATCCATACTGACCCATATTTTGGTGATATATGATATCCAACTTTTTTAATGCAATCGCTTATTATTTTAGTTTCTATACCAGTATAACTTGAGGCTACTCTAATCAAATTAAATCTCTTACAAAATTTGTTTGTCAGATCAAATCCAACATGTCTCTTTGATTGACAAAAGGACATTATATATAATATTTTCAATCTCTAATTAATTTTGTCTAAACTTTATAGTATAGGGCTGTAAAGTAGTATAGGTATTTGAGTTGTTCCTATCTCAGAGACCCCCTACCCCGACAAAACAAATTTTGTCAGAAATGAAAGTCATCATTTTAAGCTAAAAAAGGCTGCTGACAAAAATTTTAACGTATAACGTTTTGGAGGGGTAGGGGGTCTCTGAGAGAGGAACCTCAAAATACCTATACTACTAAAGGTTTGTAGAAATAGTGATGTAATGTTTTTCGCAAACACAACGGTTTTTCTGTTTTATTTTTTCTCCTTTCTATGTTTTGTATTTGCCTTTGGAAAACACTCATTAAGAGTCGAAAGCACTCAGGCCAGTTAGATACTAGTTTTGCACTGTTCGTTGTCAGTTTATTGCATTCATCGTAATTAATCCCTGACACACGTGATCCCTTGCTGGATCCAGTGCATTTGAAAGGAATGTTATTCGCCATATGATTTGTATTCTTATATTCTATCGTCAATTTCATATCCCTTAAAACTGGACGTCCTAGTTTTATTCTTTTTTCTTTTTATAATTCACTGTTTACCGCTCCGATAGGTTCTTTTGCCACACTTGGTAACAGATCACATGACCGTCCTTTGAAACACAATATAACTCTTTCTCTCTCTCTCTCTGATTCATCAAATTTAAAAATCAGATTACATAAAACGTCTCCACCTGTGCCATAAAGAATTCTCTGAATTCGAAATTAAAACTTGATGACAAATCGCAGCACAGGACGTAGAGTTTTGGATAGACACTAGAGCTACTTTGTAACATAGTTAAAAAGACAGGCAAACATACATCGAAAAGGATATATATATATATATATATATATATATATATATATATATATATATATATATATATATCTTCGATCAATTGTTTCATATGCAAATTGATTAATTGACTGACTGATTGATGATACGTTCTTTGGATATCTTTTGTGTTATTTTTTAATTCAGTATTTTCAGTGATGATGTCATTTTCATTCAAATTCAGTTTCATTTATGGTTTTTATGAGTTTGTATATATCTGTAGAAGTGATCTTTCGAAACAAGGCCTTCCACACAAGTGTTAGTTAAAAAAGCGAAGAACTACTATTTAATCAATTTTGAGGCAAGAAATTCATCAGAAGGCATAATCTATGAGAATATGGCTTTAATGTTTATTCATTAATCTTTACATCTCTTTGATCAAGAAGCCAGAGAAAGATGAATGCATATGAATATGGTCAGGACCATCATTAGGAAGACTTCCAGTGACGTGTCCTTGTGCCTCGACCCATACGTCATCGTTTACATTCAAAGCTAGTACAGTTGCCTTGGTGTTTAGGTCCCATTCACTACCGCCTGCATATATATATTCTTCCGTTTTGTCATTCTTTTTGAGGAAACAAGATATATATTGGCCGGGTCGATTTACCGCTGCAACGGAGATCATGTATGTCCCATTGTATAGAGCACGGAATATCCCATGAATAGGACTATATGCATTTCCTATGTTTAGCAAAACTGTGTCAAATACAACATGAGCAGACTGGACAGCGCCAACCTCTTTCGCCAGATAAGCATGGAAAGCAACGGTGGGATCAGGTGATGATTCTATCACAGAAAGTAACGATATAATTACTATAGGTGAGAAAGAGATTTCTCTTTTGACACTTATATTGATATGTTGCCTGGCATATATAAAGCATAAATTAGCCATGTTTGTAGACAGAACATTATAATAAAATTATGGAAATATGAAAATGTACGCACCTATAAAATATACGATAAGAAAATAGAAGATAAGATGTGAAGAAAAGTTAAGATAAAATAAAGAGATAAGACAGAATAAAAAGTCTACATGCTAGATTACACAGTGTCTTATTCCGTAGATAGATAAATACATGTTATTTAAAATTTAAAGTATTAAATAAAAATAAATATCCAATAATTGAATATGACTATGAAACACAAATTCTAGGAGAGTCTTACAAGTATGAAAACAAGTTATTATCGGCAACAGTTATGCGGTATATTGTTTAAGCTTACTATCATATCTTTATCATGCTTTTCAATGTATACAATGGATACAGTTGCTCTACGAACCCTGCAACCATTTCTCAGTTTATTTTGAAAAGAGAATAAATCAGTCTCATCTGGAATTAATTCTCAGGAGGAAGTGGTAGGTCTTGAAGCAGTCGTATAGCTTTGTTGCCCCCCAGTCCCCTAAAATTCACCATGTGTCACTAACATCTGGCTTTTTAAAGGCGTTTCTCTCTACCCATATGATTCTGTTCATCATTTCCCCATCCGAAGTTTGTTACTGGCATGTTTTGACTCATTGCACAACCAATACACATTTCTGGATTCAAGATACATGCTAAATGCTTTTCACATTGACTTTCATAACATAATGCTAATACCGCCTTTTATTCCGCTCGTAATTTATCACAACATGTCATAGCCTGTCAAAGTTCAAGTTATATACCTTATATTTTAAAACTGAGTTAAATTTCATAGACTGTCCAGAGTTAACGTTTCATACCTGATAATTAAAAGTGGCATAATGAGCTAAACATGATGCACTCTATCTGTGTGCTGGGTCAGGTTTGTAGTGTATCATTCATTCATTCATGGACTCATCACTTATGTGTCTTTCTGACATTAGCAGGTGTGAAAGTCACTTAGTTTGTTCAACCTGAAGCGTAAAAACCCATCACGAACATACTGATAATTAATCGGGATCTGATATGCTGATACTGAGACTTGAATAGAACTTTTCTGTGGGTGAAAAAGATTTATCAATGAATCTATCGAAACTATCCCTGTATTCATTTGAGTCTTTCTCGAAAAGTGGCATAAAGAGCTACACACGATGCATTGTATCTGAGTGCTGGGTCAGGTTTGTAGTGTGTCTTTCATTCATTCATGGACTCATCACTTATGTGTCTTTCTGACATAGTAGGTGTGAAAGTCACTTAGTGTGTTCAACCTGATTCGTGACAACCCATCACGAACATAGTAGCATCAAAATGTTCCATTGTTTCTGAAAATTGTCATCATTTATATTTTTATTGAGCTGTTGTAATGACTGCATATCATCCTAATGATATGAATACAACTAATCGTTTGTTTATGCAAACATTCTCTCCATTGTACACGTTGCAAATGCAAACAACTTCTCCTTACACCAGCCACTCTCTCAAAAGTACATAATACCTGTAAAGCGACCACGTCAAGACCACATAGGTATTATTACTGTGTAATTTAATTTTGGTTGCAGAGCTGTAACATTTAAGTCGCAAGCGTTTAACAGCCCTTGTGAATAATTTGCTATTCATTTGAAGCAAAGTTCCACACAAGCCCAATCACAGCACCTCCAACAGAAGAAAAGTGCGCTATTTTAAAAATGAACATTGTATATGTTGCATATATAAAGAACTTCACTCTACACCTGTCACTCTCTCAGAAGAACGTAATATCTGAGGAGCGCCCCCTTAAAACCCCGTACCATAGAAGCAGCCAATCTTGGAAACTTACCCTTTTGTATTTTGGCCATATTTGTTTCAAGTTGCTGTATCCGCTGTTGCATTTCCTGGATCTGGATTTCTACAGCCGAGAGAAGCTGATGTAAGTAAGCGATATTGTTTGACACTGTATCGGAACCATCGCCGCCTATGACAAACGAGTAATTAATGGAGCACAGGGCAGCATTTGAAATATGAGCCACGTCATTGTACACCCCATGTTTCTTACAGTATGTTAAAATTGGTATATGCATCTAGACTGGTTATCGGACCTTGTCTTATCTAATTAGAGCATTACGTCAATTGGCTACGTGACTGATTGTTGGTTTGCATAATTGTCTTGCAAGAAAAACAAAAAGAAAAGAAAATCAAAATCAAGAATAGAATGCAAAGATACGGACGCCATTGGGTTCAGTCATTATATTGATTGATAGAAATGTTCTTATTCGAGAAATCCATGGCAAAAATTGAATATCTTGAGTTCATTATAAAGGATCGTAGCATTATTTATTACCATCAAAATTAACTCGGACTCCGAACAACGTGTGCTTTAATGACGTCATATGTTTACAATTACAACTTCCATATTACATTGGATGATACTACCTGAGTGAACCTTCAAGAAGAATTATAAACACACACTCATATATACATACATACATACATATATATATATATATATATATATATATATATATATATATATATATATATATATATATATATATATATATATATATATATATATATATATATAAGAAGTGAATGGGGATGCCCTACGGACAATGGGAATTAGCATTACGGGACCCTGTTTTGTACCCTACGGACAAGATTTGTATGGACAAATGGCACACCCAGGGACACTCTACGGACAATGGGAATTTTGTATATGGACAATAGGAATGTAACAGGTGGCATGACGTCACGGTACTGGACACCTGCAACAATGTAGCAAAGGGCTGACCTGAATACGCGTAGCTACTCTAGGGAGGGACAAATACAATAGAGAGACAGAGACATAGATAAACATATAGATAACACACATAGATAGGCACATTTTTGAATAAATATCTTTTCGAGGCATATGAAAGTGGCCCTGAAAAGGGCCTTTGGATTTCTTCTTCTTCTTTGTCTTCTTCTAAGTTCTTCGTTTCCTCCACCAACTTCTTATTTTCTCTCCTATACTTTTTTGACCTCCACTTTCTGTCTTCTTCTCATTCTTTTCCATCTCCTCCTTTTTTCCTTCTCCTTCTCTTTCTCCTCCTTCCTTTTTTTCATTTTCTTCTTCCTTTTCTATCTTTTCGTTACACTCCCTCATTCTCCTTTTGTCTTCTAAATCTTCCTTTTCGTCCTTTTTAATCCAAATCATTTCATTCAATATGTCCTTACTTCTCTTTAAATTATTAATTTCCATGCTTAGTCTATGGGGACTATAAGCCCCAAACTGCATTCTGAGTAGCATCTCCTCCACCATTCCTAACGTGTCCACTACCTCCTGCAAACTAATCATTCTTTCCATGTTGCTCGCCATGTTGTATTCTGTGTAGAATAGCGCGAATGACGAGCGCTCTGATTTATGTCCATGGAGCACGGACGTGAAGGAAAACATCCCTTACACTCACTTCACATATTATATACTATACACACACGGACGAGAATGCATAAAACACAACATATTTAACTATCCACACCAACGAACGCGAATGCATAAAACACACACACATATATACTATCCACACCAACGAACGCGAATGCATAAAACACACCATATTTACTATCCACACAAACGAACGCGAATACATAAAACATACACACTATACTATCCTCACAAACGAATGAGAATGCATAAAACACACCATATTTACTATCCACACCAACGAACGAGAATGCATAAAACACACCATACCTACCATCCACACAAACGAACGCGAATGCATAAAACATACACACTATACTATTCTCACAAACGAACGCGAACGCAAACACACACACACACACACACACACACATCAGTAAAGAAGTGAGTTTTTATAGTCACACTACTCTACATTCACACAAATTGGCAAATTGAATAGTCTCTTTTCTAGAGATCTGGTTAGCCCTGAGAAGGGCTGTTTTTTTTAGAATTCCAAATGCACACCTAGTTAATGATGACATCTCCCAGGGCGGGCACCACACACGCATCGCCGGCTCCAGTCATTCTCCCAATTAATGCGTATGGTTCCGAGCGCAGACGGGGCTTGAGTGTTCTCATCATCCCAGTTTTCACTTTGAGGGATAGTGAAGACTTATTCCCTCTGTCTTCTCCTATGCCAGACCCGGGGATGATGAGGTCTCCGTGGCTCCCACTCTTGCCGCTGTCTCTCCAATTCCTCCCATGCTTCCTGCTCCCAATTTTCTGTTTGGAGGACAGCGGCTCTTGGTAGAGGTCGTGGCTGACGTTGTTGTTGTTGTGGCTGTGGCTGTGGTTGAGGAGGCGATACTGCTTGTGCAGATGTACTTATCATTGGCTTCACCTCACACACAGGTCTCATTATGAGGTGAGGCAGGATCCCTCTTTTCTTTTCTTTCTCCTCTTCTTTCTCTTTTTTTCCTTGTCTTCCTCAAGTCTGGCTTCTTCTGCAACGGCCTCCATAGCCAGCTCATCCAGGAGACGCATGGCATACTCCAGGTGCATTTGAAGTTCTAAAAGCTTAGCAATTCTGCTGCTCATCTTCAGTATTGATACGTCAACGATGGGTAGCCAGACTGACGAGCGCGCTGCTTTATATCCCTGGAGGACGAACGTGAAGATAAACATCCCCTGGCACCAAAACTTACCATCACATCAAACGCGTGGACCTAAAAGAAGCACTCACGTTGACTTTTTTTACTTACAAACACAGACATAAACGATTTGACAAGACAGAGAAACGAAGTGCTTATAGACACACTTCTTTTTTTAAACATACACACACAGACACACAAAGACACACACACAGACACACACACAGACACACACACACACACACACACACACACACACACACACACACACAGAGAAATTTGTTTTGGCAATTTGAATTAGTATGTCTTTTCGAGAGTATTGGGGTAGCCCTGAAAAGGGCTGTTTTTTGTTGACGAGGAGTGATGGCAATCTTTTTTTACTGTCTAAGATTGCGTCCCCGTCTGGCAGGAGGCTTTCCTATACGATACGGCCTGCTTCTGCGGAAAGAGAAGGAGAACTCTTTGGTGTCCACACGGCAGTCGACAAAACCTCTGTCTGGTTCTTGCTGCTGCTGTTGCTGCTGTTGTTGTCGCTGATCTCTCTGTTTCTGAAATCTGTACTTCTCTGTCCATTCTTCTTGTTCTTTTTTGATTTCCTCTCTGAAAACCTCTTCTACTAGGTCTTGGGCTATAGCTAACATCCTGACATTCTCTATCGCTTCAGGCTTCGGTATCAGGTTTAGCCTGACACGATGTAAACTGACGTAAGCTTCGTTCAGCTTGGCAAGTCTGGAAGGCATCTTCATAGGTTGACGATTCAACAGTGGATGGCCAGACTGCAGACCAACCCGCTTTATATGGTTCAAACGCGGACGCGATAGGAAACATCCTTACTTGGTTTTTGTTGAGATGGAACGTTATGATAGCGAATGTCATGGTGAGGGATAGAGAGAAAGTCAAAAAGCATATATTCACAGTCTTTTTTTGAAAACAAACGACAGACACATTTTTTTCAAAACACATTTTTTATTCAACCAACAATCAACTACTAACAATTAACAATTAACAATAACATCAAACAAATTATTTTTGACAAGGTTGACAACGTTGTGAAATCATGTGAGATTTCCACTGATGGAAGTTATGAGGCCATTGATGTACACTACGTTTCCTAGCTGAAGACAAAAGATAGCCATAATGGTCACAAAACCATCGATCTACTTTATCATCATTTCTAGAAGAGTTACTATCAAAATAAGTCACTAAATATTCTAAAGGATATCCAAGACTGCGTTGATGAAGAAAATACACACAATATTGTCCACACACCATGGAATCTGTGCCTTGTAATTTCACATTATTGTATCGTGTCGTCTGGGCATTTCTTCTCATAAAGTCAATGATATCGTCTTCCAAAGGGGGTAATCCATACGAACCAAAATACTCCACACAATTCTCTTGAGGGAAGTAGACTGCAACCCGGTGAGTTTCTGGGAGATGACTGTCGTCCGTGTTGATGACATAAGCTTGATGGTCTTGAGGTTTGCTATGAGGTAGTTTATCTTTAGCGCAAACGACAGGATTCCAAGAAGCAGTATACGAACTGTTGTTCAAAAGGTAATAAAGTTCCCAGGTATCCATTTTTTTGTTTTGTTGTTTATTTTTTTTCACAGGTAATGATAAGTCATCAATTCAATTCTGACTTTTTGTTTGAAACGCTCTGTCAAGTAGCCGTTTCTTCTCCTTGTCTTCCAGCTCTGGGCTAAGAGAGCTTCGATGCGATAGATCTCTAGAGTAGACAATTATGGGCAGGAATGATCACGCAAGCCTTTATATCACTCATGCAACACTACTTCTTCCGAGATGAGACTCCAAGCGTCGTCCAGATACTCGTCCAATTTATCTTCTTGACTCATCATCATACATTTATCGTGTTGAATTTGACTGGGATGATCGTTTTGACATCCATAACAATTTTTCTTACTCAGTTCCGTAATTTTATTCGCCAGGTGTTTGGCAAAACACGACACTGAATATTGTTCTTGTTCTGGCCATCTGGACTTGACCACTACCGCGTCCTCTTTGTCTTGGTCTTGGGGTTCTGTTTTCCAAAGATTCTCTACCGTTCAATGAGGGATAAGTGTCTTCCATAGTTTCTAATAGTCTAGAATGACTTCTCTCAAACTGTTGATTTCGATGGTATTGTCGAATTCGGCATACAAGATGACGTTGACCGTCTCAGTGAGAGCTTCTGCAAACTGAAGTTCCACACGCAGTTGACCGGATTTTATAGGGTGGAAATGTCCCTCGTCTCTGCCTTGGTCTGGAGTGAAATCAAAGGCCCACAAAGTGTAACCTCCGACATAATCTTCGTACGAAATACTGTGACTGGTGTTGGTTCCAAGTTGTCCGGTAACTTCGTACAGGGACAAGTACGATCTCAAGTAATTCTTCTGGGCAAAGTTAAGTTCGAAGGGTCTGGTACACAAGGTCTTGCCATCGCGACTGACTTCGATCTTTGACACTCTGTAGTGCTTAAACTGGAAAGGATTTTGATCGTGGGCTCCATTGAGGGCTGCATTACTGACGATGCGAACGGTTAAACGTTTGGGTAACTATCCTTGGAACAGATGATCTTCGATCTTGGATCGGAGTCCAGCAGCAATGGTGAACGTTTTCACTTCTACACGTCCTATCGGATACTTGGCGGTCGATCTGCTCAATGTGTGACTGATGTCGTTTCCAGCTTTAGGTAACACTTCTAAGCGACGCACGTAAAGTCTGGCTTCTTGGATGATGGTTTTGTATTCGTTGGGATGAGTCATCAAATGGAAAGCGACACTGCTGCGATTGAGTCTCAGGCGAATATCCACTCCGTTCAGCAAATACTTGTATTGCAACCACATGTCCAAATGCAAGCTATCCATCAGTTCTAAACTACGACCTTGCAGGATTTTCCTTCGACGGTTGTTAAAACCCACATTGTGAGGATTGTCATCGGCTGTCAGGGCTGTGTCGTCAAACGTGTCCTCACCTGCGGTCTCAGGTTTCCATACCACACAAGCATCCAGATGAATGTTCTTGGCCTCTTTTCCATACGTCAAGAGATTTTCTATGTACGCTCGGTAAGGGTAAGTATCCATGCTACTGCTGACCAGTTTGTTATTCAAGTACAAATCCACTTCACTGAAAAAGGAATGCATGAAATTGTTAACGGGAGCTACTCTGGCATCGGCTCCCGGATTGGTGTTATCGGTTTTGATCACTTTCAGTTTCAGGTACAAGTAACTGCTATTCAGATCCAGATAATCTTCGGGCTGTCCTTTGATTTCAAACTCGATGGGAGCTGAATCCGTCAAAGAGGAGACGGGATGAAATTCGACCCATTGGGATTCTTGCATCGTCATCATGGTGGGTGGCATAGCAAACAGATCCAGTTCCGACTTGGAACAAGCACAAGACTCTCGGTGCATCATTTTCTTTTTTTTAATAATCAAAACGTCTAACTCTCGGACAGTTTTTCTTTTCTTAGACTTTCTAGCTCTAGGGTTGTGAAGTCCTCTGAAGAGGTGTCTTCGTCGTCTTTTTCTGCCTTGTCCTTGCTGTGGCGTCAGGGTAGCAGGAATGCCTGACTCGGCATTGCCCAGGGCAACTATAGGAGTTTCTCGTCGGCCCAAAATGTCTTTGCCCGTTTGAAGCAAGACATTTTTGCCTGCTCTCAACAAAGCTTCTTTGGGGTTTTGTTTGTCAATGATGACATTTTGGAGAAATTCTTTACCTTGCGTCAACGCGGCATCTTTCAAGGCATGCAAATCCCCGTGTCACCATCGGTTTCAAAACGGGAGCCACCGAACGAAAGGCTGATTTTAGCATATTTCCTAAACCATGTCCTCGCTGTCGAGCGACTCCTTGGTACACAGGATACATGACTGACAAAAGGTTAGAGTAATCGTTTTCGAAAATGGAGTTTCACTGTGATTTTCCTTTTGGTGAATGGAATATTTTGTCCCAGATCTCCTTTTATAGTAATGTTGACAGTGTCGAATACGACTTACTGACGGGCAAATAGTGAGGATGTACAAATTCGCGGTGAACATGATAGGTGTTTCCACCTACCTCGTCAGCAGCCGTGGCAGAATCCACTTTGAAAGGAATGAGACGCAGTAACGGTACGGAGGTGTGTCCCACCACGTTGTACTCCACCACATCGGAGTATACAAACATAAAATTCAGTCCTTGGTTCATTTCTACAGGGAATCGAAAATATTTCGCAAAATCCATGTTACCGGTTACGGTTGGTATTTCGTTTCTAATCTTGATCATCTTGGGGTCTCCACCCAAAATGTCATACAATTCAGGACAAAATGTAATGGCCAATACTTTGTCCTCTGAACATTTGATCAGTGGGCGACGAGCTATTTTGTGGTACTCAATCGTGACATTTCTTCTGGCTTTCTCCAAGCCTTTACCAAACATGAAATTGAACCTGTCAGCCATGGCGTTCACCAAATGTTGACCACTAAAATAATAGCCCGCAGGAATTTTCGACAAATAAGTGGAGCGTTTAGTTTTGGGGTCTTGTGTTTTCATAAAGTCAGCTACACTGCTGCGTTCATCCATGGCTTGTTGCACTTGCGGTTCATGAACTTCCATCGTAAAAGTGTTTTGATTTTCGACGATGTTTTTGATTTGTGTAGGGTGAATCATTTCCACCAAAGCCTCTTCCCAATGGGCTTCGTGATCCAATTGGATGGCTTGAGGTAATCTGGCTGAGAAACGGCACAAAGTGTTATTGGAAACACCTCCATGGAACTGTCACTGGGTAACGTTAAATAAAATTGGTTATTTATAATTCCACAGTTCTAGTGTCCGAGGGATCACTGGAGGTTAGAGGAGTGTCTAAAAGAGGATGGTTAGGGTGATTATTGGAAGGGGGACTGACATTGGACGCAAGGTTCCCGTTGTTGTTCTCGTCAGAAGAGTATTTGGAAGAAGGTAACCGATGCAACTGCTCAGTAAAATGGTCCACAATTGTTTGTCTCCTTGTTTTTGCAAACTCAAATTGGTAATGGCAGCACCGATGACACAATACACCACAAAGATTTGGCAGAAAAAGACTATTTGCGTTTTAGGCACACCGCACCCACAAGGGTTTCTTTTGTAGATCTTGCAGAGAAGAACTGGGGGAAGGAGTGGTCACTGCAGTAGCTGAGGCTGTGTTGAAGGGCATGATGGTCACTTCTTTTTATAGTCGATGAGTTGCGAAGTGTCGATCCAAGAGTCAAAACTGGGAGGATATCCTTTCCAATGTACTTTAACTTCTTTGACACGCCGTTTTCCCACTTTTCGGGTTCTTCGATCGAGAATGCTTTCGATCTCGTACACGTCGTCTTCTTTTTTGGTCACACGTTGTAACTCGGGCAAGTAAAACGTTCCTTTTAACACTTCCCCGTTCATGTCTTCCAAATTATAGACAGGAGGATAACGGCCACACACTCGTTCAGTGACACGAAACAATTCTGTGGTCCAATTGGGTAAGTAACCTTTGTCGAAAGTGCGCTTGGTTTTGCCAATGCGCACCCAGTCTCCTGATGCCAACACTCCACCTTTCTTGGGGACAGTCATAGTTGAGGACGTACCAAACAGACGCTCGAAGACGGTCACTTCGTTGTCAGGAGACACTTCTTGGGGGGCACGCCCAATGCTCCGATGGTAAGATTGGTTGTACTATTGGTCGAGGTGTGGCAAGACGTCGTTGTACTTGAGAGTGTGTTGATGCGTAAAATATTTCCACATGCGTTCTTTCAAGGTGCGTAGAAAACGTTCCACGATGCTGGCTTTGGTTTCCGGATTCTCGGTGGTGAAACAATGAATGTCACGTTTCTTCAATTCTTTTTGGAAAGCTTGGTTCATACATTCGGTGCCTTTGTCAGTTTGCCATCGAAGAGGGTGACGACCGCTTTGTTTCAATACCAGTTTGAGGGCTCGCACTAACTCACTGCTCGATTTGGAAGTCAATGGCACGACCCAAGAAAATTTGGAAAAGACGTCGATGACACAAAACAAATATTTGTAGCCGCGATTGTAGGTGGCTAAATGAGAGACATCGGCTAAATCAGCTTGCCATTGATGATCGATGCCCTCCACTCGGGTGCGACTTCTGTAAAATTTTCGTCGAATGGGCTTGTGTAAGGTGTACGTGGCTTGTTGTTGTAACCGTCATTGGACGTGGGGTAAATGGATACTTTTCAGCCGAGTTTTGGCAGCACGATACAATTTCTGAACTCCTTCTTAACCTGCGGGATGGACTGGATCGTAGTAAATGCTGGCTAACACCTTCTCCATTTTTTAAATAAGTGATCCACTCTTCACTGATGCTACTCTGAATGGGACGAGGGGGTGGTTTAGAAACGGCTTTACGTGTCCGATATGACACGGGTGTGGAAGTTGAAGGTAGTGGTGGTGGTGGTGGTGGTAATGGGGTGGCTTTGGCCTTCTTTTCTTTTTTCACTTCTGGTTTCCATTCTTTCTTTTTCACTTCAGTCGAAGGAGGAGTGGACAGTATCTTTTTAACCCAAGCTTTAAGTTCTTCTCGTTGGGGAGCAGGGGAAGGGGTCAACAAGGACGCTGCACTCTTACTAGGGATGGGAGCCGATGACGGTGTTTGAAAGACTTCTCTTGCCTCTTCTTCCTCAGGCATCAGTAGGGTTGCGTCTGTGTTGACCACTAGGGGTGGTTGTGATGAACTTTTCATCAGAGTCTTAAAATCGTTCAGAGTGGGTAGAGCTGTTTCGTCTAAAGCTTTCTGGTGAAAGAGTTGCAGTCGTTGCAACATTTGACCATACCTTTGCAATTTTTCCGTTTCTGACAAATCGCTGCGATCCATCAACGATTGCAATTCGTGTTGTAACTGGGACATTTCGGTCAAATGAGGATTGGGAGGTAAATGCGGGCTTCGTTTTCTTGCCAACGATGGTATTCCACCCATCGTTTGTAAGGCAGTAAAGCCAGTTTTCGTCCTTCCATTGGATTTCAAGAATCACGTCTGAGATCTTTTGGCTCCAAAGGTCCCATTTACCTTCTTGGACCTTTTTATTTTCATCCTCCCAGGCTGTTTCCCATGCTTCTTTCAGCAAAGGTCCTCCTATTGTTCCCATTACTCCTTTCAGCAACATGGGCAAAAAAGGTAAAATTCCTTCGCGTTGCACCAACATCTTTTTCTTTTGACCAATGGGTATTTTCTTTTGGACCATTTGGCGAAGAACTTGTCGATGTTTGATTAAGCGTTCTTTCTGGTGTTTAGACAACGATATTGTGCCTTTCAAGACATTCAGATAACATTCGCACATGGTATCGATGACGTCTTTGGAGGTAGTTTGAATTAGTTTTTATCGCATGGGTGGAGGAGCTTTGGACAGGACGGACAACATGTCTCAGCGTTTGGCTAAACGAGGTGACAGTCCTTTCCTTTTCTTTCCTTTGGGGGTAGAAGAGGAATATCTTTTTTGGGGTGACATCTGTTTGGCTAAGCGCTTTTTAGGATGCCGTGACTAACTTTTTCGTTTTCCTTTTCCTTTTTGGACCGAAGAAGGAACACGATGGTAACGGTGTGCACTTCTTGGAGGGGACATCTTTGGGCGTTCAGCAGCACAAAAAACACTGATCCGTATTGTTTGCCTCAGGTCTTTTTTATACTGGAATGCGTCGCCACTGATTGTCTTTGCGTGGTATCAACTTGATGACAGGTAACACACGTCGTGGAGGAGTTCGCAACGTACTAAATTGGGACAGTTCTTGCTTGGACAAATCCAGTAAACTCTGTAACACACCCGTTCTCTCTTGGACTTTGATTTTGGGGGTAGGTACTTTGTGAGCAGCGGCCACTGCCACTAAAGAGGAAGAGGGTGTCACCTCTGGAGGAGAAGTTTTTGGAGACACTCTCTTGCGGGTAGAAGCTGTTTTGTGTAGACTTTTCTTTTTCTTTTTCTGAGGCTGTGACCTGGTCTTGACACCGCTGCTCTTTTTCTTTTTCTTCTGGGTACGTTTGGGCGTGGCTTTTTCTTGGGGACGACTTTGGGAGCATTAGGATCCCATTTTAAGAGGGAACGAATGATGACACCTCCTAGAGAACCGCTACCTCCAGGTTTCAAAATGATTTGCTTTTTGGTTTGAGTGTCAATGCGAGGATCGGCTAGCTGCGTCAAGGCTACTTTGTTTCTCACAAAAAAAAACAACGTTTGGTTTGATGTGGAATCTGAATGATGCCTTGCAGTAATTGACGTGCTGTCACCATAAACCATTGTAAGACTTCTTTGAGACTAGCTTCTAAGACACGAGCACGTATTTGTGGATTTTTCTCGCGACTGATACCGTACAAGGCACGAATCAATTTGATGATGATGAGACTAAAGGGACGTCATGTTGACGATGTGTGAGACAGAGCCAAAGTGACCGAGGTTTTTATAGACTTTTTTTGGTGATTGTGATTGTGGTTAAGGCGACGAAGGGGACGTGCACACGACAGGCCCTCCGTCGTGGTGAAACAGATGGGTACGAAATCGCAAACAATCGGGAGTGGTGGGTTTTAAATCCACGAGTAAATAAGCGTGTGGGGTTTGAGTGGCATCGTCGTACGCATGAGTCAGCCAAGGCATTCCTAACTGTTTGGCTAACACTTGCACTTGCCATTTATCTCTAGGGCTTTTAGACAACACCACGTAATGAGCATTGAGACTGATGGTACGATGGGCTTTACCTTGTTGAAGCAAATTTTGGGTGATGTAAATGACACTGGCAATACGATGATGCCCTTTGCGTGTAAACCAGAGTTTAATTTCTTCTTCGTCTTCTCCTAACATGTCGTCAAAAATAACCAAATGAGTTTGACTAGGGTCAGACACGATCCCGTCGTCTTCGGCAGGAATGCCTTCCACAAAGACGATGGAATCGCCTTGACTTTCTCGCAGATGGTTGTACGCCGATTGCCACTCTTTGTAACACCACACGATGCGTTGAGGTGGACGATAGATCAAATGATGTTTATGTTCGATCAAACGTTTGACAAATTCGGTTTTGTCTGAACCGCTAGGTCCGGCAATGAGCATGGTAAAGGGATGGCGAAGATACAAGGCCTCCTAACTAGTCCGATCTAAGTGTTCGTCAATGACTTTGACAGTGCAAGAAGAGGGAGGAGAGACAGTAGAGGTAGCCATAGTAGAGTAAGAAATGTCACTTTTGACACGAAGACATACAAGACAAGAGTTTTTATACTTTTTTCAGGACACGTTTATTGTCATCTTTAATTGTGAACCACACGAAAGACAAAAATACATAAAAGCCAAATGGTTAAGTACATGAATAAAAGACACATCAAAACGATCATACTGGAGTATAAACAAGTCTCTGTACAACAACATCTGTGGTGATCAAGAGGTGAAATTGTAGGGACAGTGTGAAATGTTCTTAGAGTCTCTACCCTCCTTGGCACAGTCACATAAGAGTCCTTCCGGAATGGCCTTTCGGGGATGTCGATAACGGTTCTGTCCTGAAGAGAGTGGTTTGCCTCGTTCACGACTTCTTCTTCTTTTGGCACTGTCACTAACACTGGTTTGAAAGTTACTTTTTTCACTGAACGTTTTAATTTTTTAGGATTACAAATCTTGGGCATAGTGTGCCACTTCTTTTGTCCAAGCCTCAAAACCCCAACTTTTCCAGTCACGTACATCTTTCCAGTGAGGGTGTAAGTCACAAGCTACACACACGTCGTCGTACACATCTTCAGTGCCTAAAAGCTGACGAATCTTGTTTTCCCGTAGAGGTTGAGAAGTATCAAGATGAAAGCGCAAAGCTTTGAGCAGAATGAGTCTCTCGTGTACATTTAAAGGGACCACTTTCATGTTTTGGGTGGTATGTACTGTTCGTAAAGAGTCCACAAGGAATCGGCTGGTAAACGAAATCCCAGAAAGCAAGTCACTAAGATACACACTACACAGCGACCCCAATTCAATGGACACAGTTCTCGTAATAGGCGATCGTAATCCTCCACCGTTTGAATAGTGTCATTGATTTCCTTCCACGGAATCTGTTGTATCACGAATGATAAAGGTCGTGGCATGGTAGTCCTTTTATACCCTCTTTGGTGTAAGGTAATAAGTGTACTTTTTGAACAGCCTCGATTTTATTTTAGTACCGTACCAAAAAAGTTTAGTCACTAACTCACACACCACACGTCGCACAGAAGTTTCCTCTTGAACTAGAAAGAATTGTTCTTGTAAAGATTTGTTGTAATTCTCTAACTTTTCCGTTGGAATTCGGTGTATTAGGATCACCTTGTAAGTTGAATGAGTGGCATCCAAAAATTTATGAATTTCACGCGATTCATCAATGTCTGACCACTGGAACACTTTCATCAGAATCAGTCCTCTTATGGCATTTAGGTACCAGTGGTTCAAACATCGGTGACGTAAAGGATGCAATAGTTCTTTGCGTTTCACTTGTATTTTGACGAACTCGCGGTAAATGCGTTCTCTCAGTTCCACAGGCAAAACCACGAGTGTTCTCTTGTAAAGTATCCATGATCATGTCCGTCAAACACTTCTCCTAGAGCGAAAGTAACGGACAAAGTGAGTAATTTCTGAAAACTGCCATTCCAGGAATCGGTCAAGAATGTCAATAAAATCTTCAAATGTAAATGGTCTAAAGCGGAATATTAGGAAGAACGCACCCTTGATCCAGAGAAATCTGACTCGCTTGTTGACTTTTGTCAATTTCCTCTTGTGAATTTCTCGACACAAAAGTTCTACGGTCACAAATTGAGATTTGGCTCTGGCAAGACCCAGCCAAATGTTCTTGTAGATCTTCTCTTGGAATTCGTTTGGTAATGTTTGAAGATTTTTTTTTCCAATGCGGTTTAAATACTTGTCTAGGGGTTGTCCAACGTTCGACTCCTAGCCACGCAGCTGGTTTCTTACACGACATGGTATGCCCACTTCAATGACGAGGTCCCACTAAAGGTAGGTAGTGACAATTTGGGGACCGTCGAGCATGTTCCAGGTAAGCGCAATCTTTCTTCTCCCACGCGTGAAGTGACACACCGCAACTGAAGCACTTGACTTTATCCCCTTCGCCCAAGTAGATAAATCCGGCTCTAGCTAGATCTTCGGGAGTAGGTCCTCCTAGATATTTTGGCCATTTTTCTCGGAAGGTTTGGATCCGACTTTCAAAGTCGCAGCATTCAGTCAAACGCACAGGGAACGAATATTCGTCTTTCACAGGTTCATTTGGATGAGGGTACGGTGAAATATGCAGGAGTGTGCTCAGTTTTACATGACATCCATAGGGTGGTAGCCGCATGGTTTCATAATGATGACATCCACCATGAAAACCAGTAAAGTGAAAAGGAGTACGATAACGAGTGTCATCGCTTTCGCATCCGTCAGGTTTGACACGCACAGCATCACTTTCCATGGTAGGTATGGTAGTAGTAGTTATAGCAAAGTTCCCATGATGTGGTACTAAATCACTAAGATCATAGCGTACGGCATCCCTGCCATCGCAAGGCACAGCATCGCACTCGAGTTTGCTCTTGCTTGATACTTGATGTATGAAAGGATTCATCTTTCTCGCTTAGCAATGGTAGTCAATTTGAACTATCGGTCTTGAACGTTGTACTTTTTTATATGCTGGCCAATATCGTCGTGACCGTACGGTAAAGTGAAGTGGTTGGGAAGCCGAACTCGCTTCTTGTACACGATTTGATAGACTTTTTCCAAGGGTCGGCTAACGATTTGATGTGTGGGTAAACGTACAATCTTGTGCGGTTCGTGAGTGGTCACTTTAAAAGTTCCATCCTCTCCAGACTGCAAGGCTTCTTTCAAGACGCCAAAGTTCACCAGTCGACTGGTGCGATAATTGAGAGTCAATCCTTTCACTTTACACTCCGTGTGCACTTCTCCTTGAGGGTCACGGTATTCGTAGGCGTAATTTTTGGGACCACCACTTGCAAAACTTAGAATCTTGTGGTCGGGATGCTCGTCCGTCCAGGCTCCTAAACGGTCTCCTTCGATGATAGGGTGAGGTTGACCCAGACGATCAATGTAGATGCAACTGTCCGTGTCAAAATACAGCACACGATCTCCTAATAGTTCTAAAGCTTCGTACAGTTTTAAGCGAGCATGGGCTGTCACGTAAGCCGCAATGATGACATTTCCAAATTCGTCGGCTGCTACAAAGTCCAGTTCTTCTTCGTAATTGACTAAGATCAAGTCCTCACGAAGGACGACCACGTGTTTCATGTATTTGGTTTTGTCGTGAATCATCTGAAAGTAGCGGGAAGGTTCTGTCAAATACTCCGTCTTGGGTAAACACGGTCGTTGTGCCATTTTGCCCCACAAACAATTTAACATCACTTTGGCAAACGATCGCCTTCCTTCGTTTTTCTCGACGTGGTATAAAGTGACGCCTTCCTGCTTCCAGTATTTCTCTTTGAATTTCTTTTGGCTTTCGGGAGTGTGGCGCCAGGAAGGATCGCCGCTGGCTTCTTGTTTCAGTTTTGATAAGGCATTCACGTAGTCTGCAAAAATGCCTTTTTGAGTCTCGTCGCCCTTGTGGTATTTTTCTGTCTTGGGAAAGTGGTAAATTTCGTACACTTCTAACAATTGGTATCCCAGGTCCAGAGCTTTGAACAATTCCACGCTGACCCACGTTCCCGTTGAGGCACATTCTTCCTGGCTGTGCTGACAAGGTTGGTCTTGGTTGCACGTTTCGGCACAAGTACGGCACAAGGGAAACATCAGTTTTCCTTGGCAATGGTGAGGTAAAACGGGATGGTACAAGTTCGTGGGAGGCAAGACTTTGTACTTGATCAATCCTTCGTATTGTCGATTGTTGTCCATGTCGATGTGTTCCGTCAGCAATTGTGGGTGCCCTGCGGAAAAGTGACAGTATTTGCACACGTACGGATACAGCGAACACACATCCAAGTATTTGATTTCCTCTCCTTTCTCTTCGTCCGCTTGGTACAGGAAACAGGTGGCATTCGTCCGTCCTCCGTACAAACTGTCCCTTGGGTTTAGTGGGTCCACCAGCTTGTAACTTTCCACGATGCGCTTAAACTCGGGATCGGTTTTCAAACGGTGATCGTACTCGTGTTCCCACATTTCTACCACTTGGTATCCTTGCTCTTCTAACTTCAGTCGCCGCTGACAAGTGGCATGGTACAAGTCTTCCATGGTTCGTTGTAAAAACTGATTTGTCGTGTTACATTGAGGGTAACAGATGGGACATCCGTGTAATAAGCACCCGTTAAACTCGTACACGATCTTGGGGTTTTCTAAGTCCCGAATACCTTCCGATGGTCTTTTCGCCTCCTCCGTTGGATCCATTTGTCTTCCTTGTCACACAAGTAATGTAGCCAGCGTAGGGCTTTGACTGAGTATTGACGTTTGAGAAAATTGGTCGTTTGAGGACTGATGACAGCTAGGGTGTTTTCGGGCATGAATCATTGGCGGTACACTAAGGAACACGCTTTGGCAATGGTGCAAGCCTCTTTCAAAGGATCGATCCCTCCGTGTTCCCTGAACAGTTCTCAAAATCTTCCACAGCAACGTCGTAAAATGTCCACGTTGGAACGACAATATTTTAACATTTCTTCCTGATAGTCGAAGGGGTCCGAGGCGTGAGTCTGGTACCATGCGTAGAAAGCTTTTTGTTGTTCGGTACGCATGTTGTCGGGGTCGTAGTAATGAGCCTCAGGCAAATGGGGTAGAACGGTGTGTTGATTGGATTCGGTATTGAAAAAGTGTGGAAAATAGCCTTTGGCCATTTCTGTCATTCCAAACGTTTTAGGCATGCGACTCAAAGGCATGGCCAAGTAACTCATCGAATCTTTAAACTGCACTTGTCCCACTTGCATGGAAATGAGTTTGGCTCCGTTCAAAGTCACTTTAGGACGTTCGGTACTTTGTTCCGTGTAGTATCTGAGGAGAAATTGCCCATCGTATCCCGAGAAATTGTGAGCCATCACCGTGGCACAGCGATGACAATCTCCGTAACGTTCGATGTCTTCTTGGCTCCACGTTTCGTCAATAGGGTCTAAGATCCATTGGGCAAAATCGGCTAGCGTGTTCGGTCCCCGAAAGATTTTATCTCTCCTCCAGGAATCTTGCTGCAGTGAGGGCAATGACTGCAGATAGGCTCTTGGATACATTTCTTACACGCTCGATGAGCCACGCAGAAATTAGGAATGTGAATGCCAGTCTCTTGCATGCATTCGAAATCGAAAAAGATGAAATTATCTTTCTTCTGGTCATTATCTTCTTCTTCTTCGTGTCTGGAATGGTATTTTTGAATGTAGCATTGGTGTTCCAAGTCCACGATTTGGTGACAAATATGACATCGTTTCTTTCCTGAACAGACGTGTGCCTTGGCACTGTTGGTACGTATGCCTTGTCCACAAGTAGGGCACAATCTCAGGAGTTGACAAGCACTTTTCTGCTGTGAACCTTGCGTCTTTAGATATTGTTGGTAACAGGTTGAACTGACAAGCGTGCGCTGACAAGCAGAGCAATGTACTCGTTCTTGTCCTTTGTCCAGACAGGGTTTAGAGGCTAAACGTCCCTCACATTTCGATCGGCAATGCTTGAGTTGCTCTCGATTGTTATAGCCATAGTCACATTTCTCACAGTAATAACCGTATACCAGGAGACCGGTGATACTGGTAATGGCATCAAAATGTTCATCGTGATGATAGACGTGAATGTATTTTCCATCTTTGAAATTTTTGCCTCGAAACAACAGAGGTCCACGCACATCTTGAGGGTGCACTTTCAAGGTGTAGCGTGGAGCCAAGACGTCTTGCAACTTTTGCATTTCAGAAATGCCACAGGGTGTGTCTTTGGAAAGGACAGCTTGCTGTAACAGGAGTTCTGCTTCTCTTCGTTGTTTGGTTCGGCTAGATTTTTTAATAGTTTTCCAGGCTCTTTTCCATTCTGCCATGTCGTTCTTGTCGGAATACGTTCGTCCCACCACGATGGCACGGGCTAAACACATCTTGTCTTGAGGGTTGTTAATTCGGACGAGGCTCGTTTTGGTGCTGCGAAGGTCGTCCACCAATAACACCTTTTTGCGTCCGGTCCCTTGGGGAAGAGAAACGTGGGTCATGAACAGTGTCGCTTTTCCATCGGTGATGTGAAACTTGTCGTTGGATTGCTGCATTTGTTGAATTTTGTCGATGACTTTGGAAGGCGTCAGTTCTGCTGGACTGCTAAACTCGATCCAAACGGGGGACTTCAACCTGTCGTGATGAATGGAAAGTCTCAAGCGATCGTCTTCTTTGGCTTGACATTGCCGTTTCAGTGTGGTTAACAAAGAATCCCACAGATCAGTGATGAACCTTATGCTTTCTCGAACGGTTCGTCGGACTTGAAATCTTTAAACTTCACTGCGTACGTGTAGGCCGTAGTTCTAAATTTTCTGGAGGAGCGTTTGTCGGTTTCTCGAATGTGGTAGTAAGTTTCAGGGTTTACTGGTGGTGATGGACTTTGACTTGGTGTATACTCTCTGGGCCTAGATTCTGGCTCACTCATCTCATCTTCAAAATCGCTGACATGAATTTGAGCCAAGACTTCAGCTACTGTGCGAAGCGATAAATCACATTTCTGCTCTTACTTTCTTCTCCTTTCTTTACGAAATGATGCGATCGTTTCATCTTGATTGCAAAAAGTCAAATGACTACATTTGAAACGCCATGGACCCCTATATATCCATGTCAGGCTTAGTGTATATATAAAGGGCTGGTGCCTTCCCTCTCAGTATTCATTTCACTCTCAAGCCGATCAGCACGATGGAAGAACCCACACAAATCGAACTTCTGATTAGAGCTTTGCGAGGTGTCATACGAAAGTTTTCTTTAGACAAGCCGACAGACTACTCTCACTCCTTTCGAGATAAAAGTCAAGATACTTGCTATATCTGTCAGAGGAAAGGGCATTGGACTACAGAATGTCCAGATCGTCAAAAAAGCAAGATCAGTGTCAAAAGAGACAAAAGTCAAGATACCTGTTATCATTGTCAAGAGAAAGGACATTGGTCTTCAGACTGCCCTAAGAAACAACAAGAGCAGGAGGAGGAAGAAGAAGAGGTACCCTCCGCAAAGGAAGAACCCCGAGACGTTCCGAAAGAGAAGACAGAAAAGAAAAGAAGACGAGAAAAAAGTCAGGAAGAAGAGAGAAAAAAAATGTGAAAGTGAAGAAATTTAAAAAACAGAGAGAGAGAGTGAAGAAAAAAGACACAGAAGAAGTCTATGAACTTTTTTAAAGTGTTGTGTTGTGTTGTGACATTGAATTGTAAATATTTGTACTAGAATAGACCAGACTAAAAAACGTAAGTGTCTCCTGGTTTTGATTTTTTAGAATAAGGGCCTACACTCATGCACTCACAACACGTACATCATAGGGTTAAAAAAAAATAAAAGGGATTTTGAGTTTTAATTGATTTTTGCAAAATGAATACTATCTCTTTTCGAAAGAAGTCAGTGGCCCTGAAAAGGACCTTTGGGTGTTTGTTGGTTTTTTTTTTTAAAAAAAAAAAAAACAACAAACAAACTTAGGAACGAGAAGCAATCCGCTTTAACTGCCGTAAGCCTTTGCCACGGCCAAGGCCTACTTCTGGACTTGCTCCTGTCAGTGATTTGGTAGAAATCACTAGGGGTGGTATCTCCGGTGTAGTAACAGCATTGGACTGTTTGGCTCGGGAAGGTCTTTTTCTCTTGGGTCGTAATAAAGAAGCCTGATACATTTGTTTCAGACTTCTTAACTCGGCCAAAATGTCCAAGAGTACCATTACCGTTTGACTTTCACTGTTCTCCTTCTCTCCTAGACCTTGTTTCTTCTCTGCTTCTTCTTCCTGTCGTTTCTTTCTTGCCTCTTCTTCTTCTCGCTGTTGCTGTTCAAGGAGAAATGCTTGTTCTGCCCCTTTCTGCTGTTGTAAAAATTTCTCCAACTCTTCTTTCTGTCTTTGTTTAAAATCCTCGACGTGTGGTAGAGAAGGAGAAGGTGGTGAAGGTACTGGTGGTACCGGAACAAATTCTTGCGAAGAGAGAAAATCTACTAAATCCCAGTTGAAATCGGTCTCTTCTGGAAGTAGCGCTGTGTTAACTTTGGTAGCCACTGCTATGCCATCACTTTTCGTCTCCAAAGCCGGTGCACCCCAATTCATCGTCTTCTTAGTTTCTGTCATGTTTCACAAAACAATGTCGCATCGATTCACTGCGCACAGACGCTAGCGCACCTATATAATGAATGTGACGTCACAGATAGCTCTCTCCGGATTGGAAGACAGACTCCGCAAAGTGACTGAATTTTGTAACGCGTGTTGGGATTGGTAAACAATTTCAATCCGTTTCGATCCGGCCTTCCACTATAAATAAACGCGGTTCACTTCATTCGCTTCACCTGTTCTCGTCACAAGATGTGGACCAACGTTGAATCGTCTACTTTCGTATCGTCGTTGTTTTTCCGTATGGACTTACCCATGTATGTTAAATCATCATGGACCATCATCCGGATTACAGATACGACTGTTTGGAAAAGAAGGACCTATGTGGAAAGACAAGGCTGTCTGAAGCGGACTCTCATCTACGGACCAGAGGCTAGACGTAGTTTGAGAAAGAGAAGAAGACCTATGCAATATCCTCTATGTTAACGAAATGGTATTAACATAAAAACAACGGTCCTTTTCAGGGCCACTTACTATACCTCGAAAAGATATTTAATATCACTTTGCCTGAAAAAAATTTATTCGATTGTATAACTTATGTTTAACTCACAAAAACATTATTCTCTTAACCTAAAATTTTTTTTAGTCGGTTGTATAATTTGGATAGGATAGACTGATGTTCATCAATCTATGGAAACGAACGTCAAGGCATAAAACATACCATACTATCCACTGACACGAACGCGAATGCATAACACTTTGTACAGAAATGAAACAGGTGGCATGACGTCACGGTACCTGCTACATTGTTGCAAGTGTCCAGTACCGTGACGTCATACTGACCCATGGTGTGCTAGTCGATATACAAAATTCCCATTGTCCGTAGAGTGTCCCTGGGTGTGCCATTTGTCCGTAGAAATCTTGTCCGTAGGGTACAAAAGAGGGTCCCGTAATGCTAATTCCCATTGTCCGTAGGGTATCCCCATTCACTACTTATATATATATATATATATATATATATATATATATATATATATATATATATATATATATATATATATATATATATATATATATATATATATCTATCTATATATATATATATATATATATATATATATATATATATATATATATATATATATATATATACATACATACATACATACATACATACATACATACATACATACATTTGTATAATTGCATTTGGACTTCATCTTGTGCAAAATCAAGTTCATGTTTTTCCTAAATAGAAACACTGATGTTGTTTTTCTTTTGTAAAAAAATACATTGCTAATATTTCTCTAGGAGAGTTGGCAAAATATTAGAATCATTATCTAAGTCTGTGTCAAGGGCATTATGTTTGCCATGTCTTTATTATATGTTAATAGCAGCTTCTTATCTTGTAATCAACCCAGAAAATTTCACTAAATGGACACAGTATTTTCAGATAATGCTAATTGTGACTTAGCTCAGGCAGAGGATCTCACAATCTTGTTTATTTGAGAAATTACTCATTCTAGCTGTAACATCATGAAGCAGAATCAACTGTATGGTTGTGTTAGGTTTGATTTGGATTTAATTATTTATTCAAATTATTTTTCACTGGAAATACAAAGTGCTCTTCAATAATATTCTTGAACATAGACATTACTGATCAGCGCCTAACCATACTGGTCAACAAATTTTTTACTGATCAACACGTACCCTGACTGACTAACACTCCCTTATATAGACGAGAACCTTCCTTTAATGTCAAATAACTAATTTTACTGACCAACATTCATGTAAATACATACACATAAATATTCATGTGTGTGCGGGATGGTATAATATGGGGTAGAGATATGAGGACTAGCAACTATTCCGACAGACCCATACACGTTCGCAAAGCAAACACTCACACATACTAACAAGGAAATGAGGGAAAAGGGAGTAATATGATGGTCACAAACACATATAGTTACAATACATCACACATTAGACCATTAAATGAAACATATTTGTTAATATTCCAGAGAAATCACATTTTCAGTAAATCAGTTACATACCATTAGACTCTGTAAGATTAAATAATATATCCCAAATGCCAAAAAAAAAAATTGGATATGTTTTAGAATCGGCAGAGCCAAAACATAAATATGTACATTATTTCAACAACGTGTTTAACAATCTTGCTTCTCTTAGTCGAAAATAACCGACATGGTTATGACCAACTGACATCAACGGAAAGGAGCGAGTTGAATTTTGATGCTGAAACCAAAACATCGTAAAATATTTTCGTGGGTCATTTCAGATTTTAGAAACACTGACCCCACACTTCTTCGGTTCACGCTGTAGTGGCTGTTTCAGGGTGATACATCAACTTGTATGTCAAATTTACAACGATATCGTTTTAATATTACAAGAATGTTACAAGTTAAGCAATAATATTAAGTTTGCTCTCCTCCTCGTTTACGACATTACTGACGTGTGACAAAATGCTGTGCTTATTGTTATCCTCAATAAAGGATATAGGAATCTGTAAAATATACTGACAAAAGGATTAAAATATCCATTGCTAATTTAATTGGCTTAATAGAAGTGTTCCAACGAAACTGTGTGACTCTACATAGATGGCAAAACTTACGACATCTGATACGTCGACACATGCATACACTAGTGACAGGAATTCTTCTCTTTCTTGCCTTTTTTTCTCCATTTTACAGGAACCGTTATTATTGATATCTAGGAAACCACCTGGCACAATCATGCAGAAGGGAAGTAATACAATCGTAATGCTGATAAGAGTCCATTAAAAGTTAGCTCCCATGAGCCATGAATCCTCTGAAAATTACAGTTGTCTTTTATAAGAAAACAGGATAATATCTAGTAACATGGCATTAATTAGATAGTGCTTCAGTTTTAGTATTAAATCCTTTTAGCAATAATTTCAAAATTTATAAAAACTTGTCTCTTCGCTTTAGCTTTGAAATTCCTAAATATCTTATTTATGCTACTACAATGTGTACCAGCGAATATGATAAACAGTATAAACTGAGAAATATATCCATGTTTGCACTAAAGATTTAGAACGTGTCTGAAAACAGGCCATCTAAACTGTGTCCCTTTTTCGTTATATATTCCCTCAAAATTAAAAAAAAAAATCAAATTCTTGTATTCCTAGTACTTTCTTTACCGTCTCTTTCCAATAACAAGCAGAAAGGGGTGGTTTTTAGGAGATATTTCAGATATAGCACAAAAATACGGTGAGTTGGAGATAAAATTGCATTGGGAGAAATATATTTGAAAATAGAATTGCTACAAATGTAAAGGCCATCTTACAAGCTGTCATCAATCAGAACAAATGCTATGAACTAATAGTCTCATTCAACTAAACTGTTTTCTATACAATTTATTCTTACCGATAGGTGTCACTCATTTCTGTTTTCTATCTTTTTCGGCTTGAAAAAATCACTATCTGTATCCTAAAGTCTTAATACCCTAACTTATACGCCATACATACTCTAAAGTTCATTCACAAGATATGTACATGAGAAATAAATATATTTATAATGTACTTTGATGGCGGTAAAATGTATGGGTAAACAAAACAGGGAAAGCGTGACCTTGTTGAATAGTAAATGATACAGTCTGTTTGCATGGTTTTGGCCCAGAAGTTAAACCAATAACATCAATATGTATATTATGGTCGGTCCAAACATAGCAATATATGAAATTTGTGCATTTATTTCACCTACGTTTTTATTATTAACGCTGACCAACCTGTCAACCGATCAGTTACTTTACCAGATTTTAGTAAGCTTTGTTTTGAGAGTTTATTACAGCGAAGATTACATAGGGCCGCGCGAAAGGAATGGTTGAACGAGACTACTGAACCAGTCCCGTTTATTTCCTCTGTGTTTTAGTTATGTTGACAAAAGAATGAGGCATGACCAGTCAGGTTTAAAGATCGCAGTAGAATATTAATGGAATATATATATATATATATATATATATAT